>JAJMHQ010000014.1:0-278333 GCA_030583255.1 Metschnikowia kunwiensis
CCCAACGTCTCGTTGGACGCCAAGAAACTCTGGCGTGCCATGGGCCGCTGGTGCGTGGCGTCGTACTCCTGGCGCTTTCGCACCCACGAGTCGATGGATGCGACGTCGAGCGTGGAATTCGTGTCGTTGGCCTGCTGGTACAAGTCTAGGGGCCTGCTGCCCAAGAGCGAGTACTGCTGGTCCAGCCTGGTGCGGTAGTGGCCCAACTGGTAGTCCAAGGGATCGGCCACACTGGCCTCGTCCTTGGAGACTTTTCTCCGCCAGAGAAACATGGCGAGGCCAAAGAGAACCGCCAACGCCGAAACTGGCACCAACGTGCCGACCAACACTTTGGTTGTTTTGGAGAGGCTGCCGGGTTTGTTGTTTTCGGTGGGATTGGCCGCCGTGTTGGACTTCAAGTCGCCCACCAGGGCGAAGTCGCTGGTGATGTCGTAGAGATTGAGCTGGTACGTGTTTCCCAGACGGGTGTTTTTTCCAGTCAGCGAGCCGTTGACCACCACTAGCGTGTTGAAGATCACGGCCGCTCCTAGAATGTCGCTGGTCTTGAGATCCGTATCCAAGCTCTGCCAGCTCCACTGGTTATCTGAGTATGCTAGTTTTGCCCAGGGGGCATCGTCTGCAGTGGCGGACTCGCCGCCCAAAACTAGCACGCTGGTCGGGTTGTAGTTTTTGTTGAACGTCTGCACAGAGTTGTCGGACAAGACGCCAAACACAGGCAAAACCAACGCGTTTATACGCGACGCAACGGTGGTGCCGTTCTCTTGTATGCCCTGGAACAGCCAGCCGGACTGGAAGTTCCACGTGGCAAGCTGGTACATATTGAGCCAGCCGTCCACCGAACGACCACCTATAACAAACAGCTGCTGCGGACTGGGCGCCCATAGACTAGAGCCCCCATAGAACCCCTGTGGCCTGGTGGAAGTGGTGATGTTGGCAAACAGCATGGTGTCCATGTCAAACGACAAGAGACGGTTTGTGATGGTGCCCGTGGCCGCACAGCGGCCGCCATATATGTATATGTTCGACGAGCCCGTGGACGTGAAGTACGTGGAGTCCTGGTAGAACGATACGTCGTCCACGTCTGAAAAGGTCATGTTGTCCGAGGCATGCACCCACGCATCAGAGCCGGACTCGTACTTCAAAAGCTGGAAGATCCCGTCGCCACACCCGTCGTAGTCAGATAGTGTCGCATCGACTGCTCCCGTGAAGGCATAGAGCGAACTGCCATACACGAACATTGACGAGTTCTGGGGCGGAGCGTTCAACAGGTGGATCTGCTGGTTCTGCTTGAGGTTGACCAGCGCCGACGCCGACGCCGACAAGCCGGTGAAGCCGGCGATGGAAAAGTTCAACGCCACGAGATCGTCGTTTTTGAGCTGGAGATATATTAGACCCTCATCAAACGAGTAGTACGTGCCCCAGTGTGCAGCAACTGACGCTAGGTATACGGCTGTGGTGAATAACAAGCCCCACATGGTGGAAGGTTCGAAATGGCAATACACGCTTTCTGGGAAACTGGCAGATAGCCGAACTATGAGATGCCTTAGGTTGGAGGTCGAAGAATGGACCGTTTTTTTGAAGGAGCGAAAGGGTGCGGAGTTTGTCGATGAATGTGTGTGCTTTCCTGGATGTGTATGGTGCTGAGGTCATGGGGAAGACCACGATCTGGATCTTGCAACAATGCTGGGTGCCGTGTTTATGTTTTGCCTAATGCGGCATATTACTTGCGTTGCATCAGTGGCATTTAATAGGTGCACCAGCACCGGCCAGAGCAGGGGAAAAAGGAGCAACAGTAGGAGGGATCTCCAGAACTGAAAAACCAAGAATTTCCAGAAAGAGATTTTTTTTTCCTTTTGGCGGTGGTTTGGTTCGTACAATGGTTCGAAGCGTCGTATGCTGCTGTCATCGGTGGCTGCGAACGCACCGGTGTTTTAGAGCGGAATGGGGAGGTAGGGGAGGCAGGGCACTTCAATGATACGATAAGAGGGACGTTCAGAATGGATGATGGTGCTGGGCTGGTAGTGGACTCTATATGATAGGGCTATGGATAGGGAACTATGCAGTCTTCAGTATGGGTATCACTGGAGGCCATGGGCTGATATAGAGTTTTCACCTTACAGAAAACAGAGAGAAAAAAAGCCTCTTCCCTATCCCCTTTGGTAGCCCTTCAACACTTGATGTCCTCGACTCTATGAGCTGGATTATCTGACCTTGACGCACCATACAGTAGATGCGCTAGAGATAAAACATCATCGAAAACACCTTTCCCGTTTCGGCAGACCCTAGTACCATCCAGAATGCTTCACTTCTTGCTCTTTTCGTTCCCCTTTTCGTTAGTTTTTTACGTTTTTTTTTTTACTTTCTTCTTCGCCCTCCCTCCATAGTATTCCCAGCCCTCACTAATACGGCCGGTCGCACCAAGTGCTCTGCTAATAAAAACCAAGGCCAATTTCCGGAGCCGTGGGAAACCGAAAAACCCTCTTTTAACCCCACCGATCCCTGTCTTGTACTGGACGAAACCCAAAACTTTTTCTCTCTCTGTTTCTGCCCATCTCCCCGTGCAGCCGGACGTGGCCGCTTGCCTGATTTCTCTGCGTATGACTCAAGGCAAGCAGTGCGAAAAACCAGTGAAAAATCGGCCAACTCGATCAACCGAGATTTCAACCACCTAATACACCATGTCTTCTTTCGGCCACATTTTCCGCGTCACCACCTACGGCGAGTCCCACTGCAAGTCGGTCGGCTGCATTGTCGACGGCTGTCCCCCTGGACTCGAGTTGACCGAGGCAGACATCCAGCCCCAGTTGAGTCGAAGGAGACCGGGCCAACTGGCTCTTTCCACGCCCAGAAACGAAAAGGACAAAGTGCAAATCCAGTCCGGAACCGAGGGCGGCCGCACGCTCGGGTCCCCTATCGGAATGTTGGTTTTGAACGAGGACCACAGACCGCACGACTACTCCGAAACCGACTTGTACCCTAGACCCTCGCACGCAGACTACACCTACATCCAGAAATACGGGATGAAATCGGCGTCTGGAGGCGGCCGCTCTTCCGCCAGAGAGACTATTGGCCGTGTGGCCGCGGGTGCCATCGCCGAAAAAGTCTTGCAGAAGGCCAACAACGTCGAGATCGTGGCCTTTGTCTCGTCCATCGGGTCTGTTGCCATGAACAGAGACCCCAGAGACGAAAAGTTTCAGCAATTGTTGAACACCGTCACCAGGGAGCAGGTGGACTCCGTGGGCCCCGTGCGGTGCCCCGACGCCACCGTCAGGGAGCAGATGGTCAAGGAAATCGAGCGCTACAGAGACGCCAAGGACTCGATTGGCGGTGTGGTCACGTGCGTGATCCGTAACTGCCCCGTGGGCTTGGGCGAGCCCTGTTTCGACAAGCTCGAGGCCACGTTGGCGCACGCCATGATGTCGTTGCCTGCGACCAAGGGTTTCGAGTTTGGGTCCGGGTTTCTCGGCACCTCCATGCCCGGGTCGGCGCACAACGACGCGTTCTTCTTCTCTGAGTCCGAGAACAGATTGAGAACCAAGACCAACTTTTCGGGAGGCGTGCAGGGCGGCATCACCAACGGCGAAAACATCTACTTCTCCGTGGCGTTCAAGTCTGCGGCCACGATTTCGCAGGAACAGCCCACCGCGTCGTACGACGGCAAAGACGGTGTGTTGGCTGCGCGTGGCAGACACGACCCCTCGGTGACGCCACGTGCCGTTCCCATTGTGGAGTCTGTGGCCGCGTTGGTGTTGGTGGACCAGTTGTTGATGCAGAAGGCCAGGGAGTACGGTGCCTCTATTGTTAGTAAGTAGACGAAGCCAGAGGGTTTCCTCGGGATTTCCGTTCACGTTCAGTTCAGTCTTATAGGGTACTTATTGCCACTATTTTCAGGTTTTTGTAGATGGAGGCACGCGTTGCTTGCAGTCGTTTCGCAGCTAGACTCATAATGGGTCGGCGCACCCACAGCGACAAAGCTCCATTGAGTGTCCCTTTTCAGAAATGTTTCCCATTTTTTCACCTCAGGATCAGAATATGCTTTTTTTTTTTCTCTTATTGTTTCTCCTCTGTTCGTCATCTGTTCGTTGTTCTTCCTGCCATACTGAGGTCAGACGTCGCACCTGCGTACGCTCAGATTTCTCACCTAGAGATCGCACCAATCGACCACCTTCATCTTGTGTTCACTTCTCCAGAACCACAAAAATAATCATGGACAGGGTTCAGCAAGTACTATTGGCGGCAGTGTTGGGCCTCATACTCGTGCTCCTTGTGATCCAGGTCCAGAGCTCGTCCGCCGCCAAAACATCCTCCTCCCCCTACTACAAGCCCACGTACTTGATTGTCGGTGCCAATGGGGCAGGCAAAACCAGTCTTTTTTACAAGTTGTTGAACAGGGACGAGAAAGCAGCAAGCACGGTTTCGTCGCTAGAACCAAACGTGGCGTCCGTTGGCCTCCCCTTTGCCAATATTAGCATCCAGAAGAAGTACCAGCTCATTGACTACCCTGGGCACTTAAAGCACTCGCAACTTTTGCGAAAATTGATTCAGGATGACATCACGGTGGGAAAACTCAAGGGCGTCATCTACGTAGTTGACTCGTCGAGTGCCAATTTGGGCCAGGAGCTGAGAGTCACGGCTATGGCGACGGAGTTGTTCCATCTTTTAACCATCACCGAGAAAAACCCCAACGGGGTCGACTTTCTCTTTGCTGTGAATAAGCAGGACTTGTTCGACTCGCGCCCGGTCCACAAAGTCAAGCAAATATTGGAGCAGGAGCTTGCCAAGCTCATTGCCGACGAAATCAATACGAGAGGGTCTGCCACAGGGGGTAGCGGAATCGACAATGACGATATGGACGACGACGAAGGAAGCTTCAAAAAAGATGAGTCGACGCGTGAATTCTGGAAAGCTGTGGTGGGATCTTCTCCCTTCAGATTCGATCTTTTGGAGGGAAACATGGAGTTCATTGGTGGCTCAGTCTTGAAGGGTGCCGTGGACAACTGGGAGAATTGGTTCGATGAGAAGGCTGTAAATTATGGTGGAATATAGGTCAGTGTAGTCATGGGCGAACAGCTTGAGTTGAGACGATATGTTCTTCTGCAAGCGTGTCGGGTGCAAACGTTCGTGGTTGTTATTGGAGAGACCTTCAGTTAATGTCCGACTTTGGGACCGAAGGAAAGCTAACATCGATACTGTCTTGGGCAGATTTCGGTCTCGGGACGCGATTCTTCGCCTGTAACGCGTTATTGACCCTCATCCTGTACACGTCTTTGACAAGTGTATACTGCTTAAACTGAAAGGCAGCAACCGAGCTGTTCACATCAGCCAACTTCTTCTTGAGATCGTTTGCCCGGGACACGTAGTCTTGGTAGGTCTCGTTTTTCTTCCTTTTCTCCTCCTCGTCTTCTTTCGAGTTATCCTCGTCCTTTGGCTCCGGCTGAGTATCGCTCCAGCCAATATTGTTCATTAGCTTGTTCCATGAATATGGCTTGTTTGCCTCGGCTAGACTATTGGCTTGGCGAATCTTCTCCTCGAGCAGGACCCTATCCTTTAAGAGTTGCGTATAAGCCTCCGGGAGCACTGCCGAGGCAAAGCTCTTATCTTTCAAGTGCAACGGGCATACGTAGAAATGGTCTGCCTTATTTGAGGCAAGAAGCACCGTGCTTGTCGGTTTAAAGCAGATATTACAGGGCCGAGAGTCGCTTTCTGCAACCTGCCTGCATCTATAGTCGTTAGGAAATGGTGCCGACATCAACGCTGCCATAGCCAAGCTTCAGACTAGCCAGATGAGGCTACCCCATACAATAAGCACACCCGTACCTCCGGCAACAGGAAAAGTGGGCCGCAAGGTGGCCCGGCGTTTGTCGGCGCGGCCGCTTGACCAGCTAGGGAACAAACAAAACACCGCCCTCAAACGTCTATGTGCAGGCACAAATGTCGCAGCCCCCACCGCGTGTACCCGGTTCTCCCCATTGTCAGCGGCTAAATCCGCCACCGAAACCGTGTATGATCACGCACCCGTAAATAAGTCACGGTTTTCTTGTGCTTTGGAAACGCGTCCAGGACTCTGGACGAAATGATTAACAGTGGCGGATTGAGATCTCCACTTGGTTCACATAACGCGGGGATGCCAAGGCGGCTGCTCGCTTTTCCACGTGACCTTCTAGCCGAGCTGGCCGAGCGTGTTCAATTCACCGCAAAGAAAACGGTAGCACGGAAAACACAACTCACCACTGAGAAACTTGACTTTTTAATACTCCTCACTCTCCCGCCAGGTCTAATTTTCCGTCAATGGTGGCTTGGGCGGGCCCGTTCGTGGGGAGGCTGCAAAAACACCAAGTGGCCCGATCCACCCCGCGCAATGTCGCGCGAACATGGAAAAACGAAAAGAAATACAAAAAAAGAGGCGAAAATGTCGCACCACTTCATCCCCTAATTGCTGTTCACCCACTCTGCGCTCCCAAACGTTTCTGGCGCTTTATTACCATACCAACTTTTCTCTTTTGGTGCCTCACCTTCCTCCCACTTCGAAAACAACCCAGGGCTCCCCGCGTCGCCACCTCGTTACCTTGAAAACTAGCACTGAACTTGTCTGGTTTATCCTTGGGCTTTAACTGAAACAGCGGCAACTTTTGTTTTCCTTTTTCCTCGACTTTTTTGGGCGGCATTCGGTATTCGTGTTCAAAAGAATCCATCAACTTGTTGATTTCTCCACACCAAAATTCCTTCGAAGCCAATTCCAATCTTCGGCACAAGCTATAGCATCGAGCATTATCCATAATATTCCGTCTCGTCTGGTTTAAAAAAATAATTCCTCGATAGTTCGCTATTCCCACAACAAATCCCCACTTTCTCGCTGAAAAACACACCATGTCTGAACACCAAGAAGCAGACATCGACTCCATCGTCGACAGATTGTTGGAAGTCAGAGGCTCCAGACCTGGCAAGCAGGTCACTTTGTTGGAGCACGAGATCCGTTTCCTCTGTACAAAAGCAAGGGAAATCTTCATCCAACAACCAATCTTGTTGGAGTTGGAGGCGCCCATCAAGATCTGTGGTGACATCCACGGCCAGTACTACGACCTATTGCGACTCTTCGAGTACGGTGGCTTTCCTCCCGAGGCAAACTACTTGTTTTTGGGTGACTACGTCGACAGAGGAAAACAGTCCTTGGAGACAATCTGCTTATTGTTGGCATACAAGATCAAATATCCCGAGAACTTCTTCATCTTGAGAGGCAATCACGAGTGTGCCTCCATTAACCGTATCTACGGATTTTACGACGAGTGTAAGAGAAGATACAACATCAAGATGTGGAAGACGTTCACGGATTGTTTCAACTGTTTGCCTATTGCGGCCATCATCGACGAGAAGATTTTCACCATGCACGGTGGCTTGTCGCCCGACTTGAACTCCATGGAGCAGATCAGGAGAGTCATGAGACCAACGGATATACCAGACGTTGGTTTGTTGTGTGACTTGTTGTGGTCTGACCCCGACAAAGATATCGCCGGATGGTCTGAAAACGATCGTGGTGTCTCCTTCACATTTGGTCCCGATGTCGTTTCGCGCTTCTTACAGAAGCACGACATGGACTTAATTTGCAGAGCCCATCAAGTCGTTGAGGATGGTTACGAATTCTTTTCCAAAAGACAATTGGTCACCTTATTCTCGGCGCCAAACTACTGTGGCGAGTTTGACAATGCGGGTGCCATGATGAGTGTGGACGAGAGTTTATTGTGCTCGTTCCAGATCTTGAAACCAGCTGACAAAAAGCCCAGATACCCACCGCCAAGCAGCGCGGGAAACAACAGGCCTGTCACACCTCCCAGAAAAGCCAAAAGAGGCTCCAAATAAATGAATACAGCTGTGCTATGCTAGAGAGAAGTTATTTCTTCATAATTTTCCAAAATAGCTAGCAGATCAGTATTGCGAGCTTTCAAGTGCGCATGTATTCGGAGTTCCACTCTGGGTGGACTCAAAGCTACAAACTGCATTCTCCTGTATTACCAATCGCCTCACTGCATTCTAATCAATCAATAGAGGGAGCGACGACGCATTTCCCTCATTGACAATAAAAACGAACAGCTACACCAGCAATTGCATCATGCATTCCAATTGATCCAAGAGAGAAATTGAATCACACCTGATTCTTATCGTGCGTAATTACTATGAGAGAAAGTCATCGAAAGAGAGGATGAATGAATTAGATGATGGTCGACCGCGTAAGTAAGGTCTGACCAAGTTGGGTTGAGAGCCCCGAACTATTTTGACTGGAACAGGGTTTTTGAAACAAAAAGATCAAGATTTAAACTTAGTGATAGTCATTGACAGGGGTTCAGAAAAATCCACTCCGCTCAACTTATATAGGACTTAGTATTTAGATAGTCAACGCACGGGAAGAATTACCGGAAAGGGAAGAGTGACGCCAAGACGCTGGTGGCTGTTACGGTTGGCGATTGTCGTTGGTTGGCGAGGGTGACAGGGCTACGGTTGGTACATATCGAATAATGCAGATTTCAATGTTTTTACAAGTTCTAAAAGTAGGATAATGGCCCTTGAGGCCCCTCTTTTGTTTGTATAGAGGATTTCAGGCGGTGGGATAGAAGAAGGTCAACAAACACGAAACAGATTCAGAAAATCTCATTACTTTCTATTTATACGTTTACTAATAAAAGTTCAAGTGATTCGAAACTATGACACTAACCAAGTTTGTCTATTTTTGTCGATATACCCTCGGCCATCCTTTCGCAGCCACACTATTCTGCCTAATTAAAGGAGTCTACTCATTGAACATTTTGCCTTTTAAATTGCATTTGTGAGGTTCTCATCAAGAATAAGATCGCCAACCCAGCGTCTCATAAACGAGATCATGGCAGCCTGTGCCAAATATCCTATTTGTTGAGTTCCATCTAAGCACAAAACACTGTCACACGTGGCACGTGACCAGCCACACTGAACCCTCCAGCATGTAAACACCCGTACATCCCCATACTAAGGAAAGACTTTTCCCGTGCGGCGCCGAGCCGCGGCTGCCTGCAGTCCCGTTCTTCGTTCGCACCGAGCAGTGAAAAAAATTATCACATCTTTCCTTGAACCAGTTAGAACCTTACACAAACAGACAGAAATGGTATGTACAACGAGCCCACGAAGTGCTGGCGTGTTTAAAAGAGCACCCTGAGCGATCTGGCGACGATGGTTATATGGAGCGCCCTTTTCCCCGAGTGAAACCCGTGATTTTCGCCTTTCTGGCTGTGCCACTGAACGACAGCGATTATGGCCACGATATACCCCTAACCAGATATCGAGAAAAGGAGCGGAAATACCATGTTGGGCTTTTCTTCCAGCCAGAGTTGCCCCACGAGCCTGTCTACGTAAATGTGCCCCAAAGTCGGTGATTTGTGGCCCCATATGTCCGTACATTCCCATCTTGGGGCCCAGTGAGAGAAAAATGCACATATAAGTCACACAAGTACCGCCAAAACCCCCAAAAATTCTCAGAAAAACCCTTTGCCAAACACGCCTTACGCCCCGCAAACCAGTACTAACGTCGCAGGTTTTAGTTCAAGACTTGTTGCACCCTAACCCAGCCTCTGAGGCCCAAAAGCACAAATTGAAGACCTTGGTCCAATCGCCAAGATCTTACTTCATGGATGTCAAGTGTCAAGGATGCTTGAACATCACCACGGTCTTCTCCCACGCACAGACTGCTGTCACCT
Organism: Metschnikowia kunwiensis; assembly: GCA_030583255.1. Taxonomy (NCBI): domain Eukaryota; kingdom Fungi; phylum Ascomycota; class Pichiomycetes; order Serinales; family Metschnikowiaceae; genus Metschnikowia; species Metschnikowia kunwiensis. The sequence continues at coordinate 9,717 of JAJMHQ010000014.1, forward strand.
GTGACAACTGTGCCACTGTCTTGTGCACTCCTACCGGTGGTAAGGCCAAGTTGACCGAGGGCTGTTCTTTCAGAAAAAAGTAAGCTTCGGTCGCCATCAAAAACATTATATAACCAGTAATGCATAATTAGTATTAAGAGAACGTAGAGTAGAGGTGGGTGTGGGTAGTCAAAGTGGTTATCGGATGGGGTGTATTATTACCACCTGAATTGTACCGATCTAGTCTTTGGGATCTCCGTATTAGAAAGCCCTTTCGACAAGACAAAAGAGGAGGTGAGTGGCGAGGAGATGTGCTTGTAGCGTATTCTTGTTCTATCTATATGGTGATCTTGAAGCACGCCGGATAGAGCACAAGATCAAGCGGTAGACGTATCGTTAGCTCAGGCTGACTCTTGCCTGAATACTGCCTGAATACTGCCTGAATACTGCCTGAATACTGCCTGACTCTTGTCTGAAGACTGCCTCAATTATGTCTAAGATAAGACATTACCGTGCATCTTACCTAATGCGTAGGTGGCGTATGAGATTACTCTCATATAATATTTTTCATGTAATTAACGTCTGAAAAGAAGGGACCCTCAAAAGTGACTATTGCTTCCTTTGTGGAAACGGTCCCACACGGATGGAGTCCATTACAACTCAACGTCTGTACTATCGGGCTGAGTATAGCGAGACCCAGCCAAGAGCAAGACAACCTTGCCTGTCTCCTGATCTCAACCGTCTAATAAAGAGAAATACATCCTAGCTGTTGTCCGAGAGGAAGATGTAGCATCTTGCCTCCGTCTCAGTTTGGGCTCCCTTCCTAGAAAGGAGAGATTCTAACAAAAGATGTAGAAAGCAAGACAATCCACTCAGTCTCTATTGCCTTCCTCCGAACATTACTTACCAGTATCTCTCAAGAAGTCAAGTAGCGACATTCTATCACCCTGTGCATCCTCATACCAAGAATAGCAAAGGTTGTAGATATACGCTGTCCATACATGAAAAGGTGGATTCTCGACCGATTGGTTTTCTTGATAGAGATGTGGTTGTATCAGTTCCCCATCGCCTCCATACCCCCAAATTCAAAAGCCCAGAGCCACTGGGGTATAGTTTTGGATTGTCTGTCTGGATGGACCAACGGTATTGAAAAAGGGTATGGCAAACTCCTCACCACTGGGATGTTTCCTGACATTCGTTATTATCTCTGTGGTGAGCCTCGACTTCTGAAGACCAAATCTATCAACTTCTTACATCACTAAGGACGTTAATGATCACTTTCCGATAGGTAGCTATTCCTTCTTTAGAAGCTCTCTTCTCTCATCTTCATACCTTTTGACCTCCACGACCAATATTCTGAAATGGCTCTAGCTCTCTGGTGGGGCGGTACGGTCTCTAGTTTAAAGTCACGGGCAATCAGCTGTTGCCTATGTATATAGAGACTACTTCTAAGCGTATCTGGAGGTACTGATTATGCGTCATATAGCACCAGGACGCTAGATACGGACCACCAATATCTAGGTCATCATGAGGCTATGGACAAGTCCGTGACCCTAGGAAACAACTCCCTTAGTTTGCTCTGCATTGAGGTTTGCCAGTATCACGCTAGATATCGTCAAGCGTGGTTAATTCACCAATACGAGATCTGAAGAATCATATGTTTCTCGTCTTGGATTTACTTGTCCATGGGTACCTACCAGAGATTCAACCGAAGCAGCTATAGCAAGTCTCTCTGAAGAGAGACAAAAAGATAAGAATGCACTTCCGGCTTCAAAGATAAGAGAAGAGAATAAAGACGAAAATCTGGGGATCCAATGTATTAGTCGTACATAGGTTGTGTATTAGTTGTGTAATAGTTGAGTAATAGATATCAGTTGTGTAATAGTTGAGTAATAGATATCAGTTGTGTAATAGTTGAGTAATAGATATTAGTTGTGTATTAGTTGAGTAATAGATATTAGTTGTGTAATAGTTGAGTAATAGATATTAGTTGTGTATTAGTTGAGTAATGTATATTAGATACCCATTAGTTGTGCGCTGGTTGTATATTGTATATTTGGTGTACATTAGTTGTCTATTACTTGTAGATTAGACATAGATTACTTATATATTTGTCGTCCATTAGGTGTACATGAGTTCTATCTTAGTCGACCAGTTGTATTTTTGTTACGGATGTGTATCGTATGTTTTCAATATTCATATATTAATTGTACATTAGCTATATATTACTGGCGTGTTAGTTCTTGAGATTAAATTGACTAACCATTGCACTGTACCACCATTAGAAAACCTACTGCTGCAAACATAAAACAATGACATATACGATTGAGCCCTGAAAAATACAATAAACCACCATCTGGTCCATCTTCTTTCTTGTGGTATGTCACCCCACTTATCTCCCGGTTATTTAAGTCCCCAAGATGCCCACTGTGGCCATCCTTAGACCGAACTTGTAGGTCCCTTAGCCTTTTACAAGAGAATAGCAGATGCACAATATATGGCTCTGCTTGGTCCAACAGAAACGGGAAGAGTCTCGGGTTGCAAGAAAGAATTGGGGCTCCTCAAAAGGTGGTCTCCTGCTTGCACCCCGCAACCCTTTTCCGTCTTTTTTCACTGGCTGCCACTCGTTGTCCTAGTGTTTGGTGTAGTGTTCCAAAGAGATCGAAGTGGCGACGACGCTTTTCTGAAGGCTTCATCCGTGTCCCTAGCAGGTAAGAAAATTGGTGTTTTTTTGAAGGTGTTCCCTGGACTCCCGGCACTCTGGCATCATCTGCGTCGAATTATGCCAGATCTACATCCACCGTAGTATACGTCACTCCTTCACGAGTCATTGAAATGCTGTCAAGGTGATGAATTTGAGAAATTGACAATAGACTACCTATTATGAGCATTAAACCCACCAAGCCTACTAAACAAGATAGGTCTATAAGTAAGTCTGATAAGTAGGTCTAATACAGTATGTGAAACGAAGTAGGAGTAGGAAATTAGGAGTATTGAAGTAGGAACATCTGATATGTAGGTCTATAAGTGGGTCTAAGAAGGTGGGTCTAATATTGTAGAAACGTCTAATATTGTAGAAACGTCTAATAAAGTAGAAACGTCTGATAAAGTGGGTGCAATAAAGTGGGTGCAATAAAGTGGGTGCAATAAAGTAAGTGTTAAGTAGTCACGTGAACAGCCTTCAGCACTGCTAGAGCTACCGACCGAACGTATCAATACCACCCTTCCTACTCTTCTCCCACCTCCCTCTCTCCTCGCATCTGTATAACTGTATAACTGATTCAATATATCGTACACTTCATCGTATCCTCCCCTACAACTTCGCTTTCGCAAAGTACCTGATCACCTCGTCTATGGCCTTCGCCACCTTGTCCACATTTCCGTCGTTCAACCCCGCCACGCTGGCCCGGCCAGAGCTCACCAAGTACACCCCGTGCACCTTCTCCAAACGGTCCACCATCTCGGGCTTCAACCCGGTGAACGAGAACATGCCTGTCTGGTTCGTGATATGGTCCCATGTCCCGGGCGTTTTCAACTCGAGCAACTTCGCCTTCAACGCGTTTCTCATCTTGGTGATGCGCGACGACATGGTGATCAAGTCCTGCTCCCACTGCGCACGCAAAGAAGCGTCGGTGAGAATCGTGGCCACAACCTTGGCCCCGTACGCCGGCGGATTGGAGATTTCCGACCGCGTGTACTTGTTCAACTGCGTCTTGATGGCCCTCCTTAAGGCTTCCGTCGTGGCCTTGTCCTCGGTCGAGGGCAACACCACGTGGAGCGCGCCCACACGCTCACCGTACATGCCGACATTCTTCGCAAAGGACTGGCAGATGAGAATGGGCGACGCCACATTGCCCAGGTTGATGGCGTTCCGGATGGGCGCCGCGTCCTGGTCCAAGTTGCCCGAGGCAAAGCCCTGGTACGCGGAGTCAAACAAGGGCAAGTGGTTGTGCTTGGCAATCGCCTGCAAAATCGTGTGCCACTCCAGCGCCGTGGGGTCCAAGCCGGTGGGGTTGTGTGCACACGCGTGCAACAAGAAGATGGAGCCCTGCGGGGCGGTTTCGATCGCGTGCACAAACCCGTCAATGTCCAACCTCTTGTGCTCGGCGTCCCAGTACGGGTACGTGGCCACGGCGAGGCCCAACGACGAGAAGATCTGGTTGTGGTTGGCCCACGTCGGCTTCAGCAAGTACACCGTGTGGGTACCCGCGTAGAACTGCTTCAAAAACAGCCCCGCCAAGTGCAACGCGCCCGTGCCGGAGAGCGACTGCTGCGACACCACGGTGTTGTCGGAGATGGCGCGGGAGTCGCTGCCCAAGATCACCTTGGCCGCCTCCACCAAAAACGGCTCGTAGCCGGAGATGTTCAAGTACTCGTGGTTGTACGAGTCCGAGTCGATCAACTTGCGCTCCGCCTGGCGCACGGCGGGCAAGATCCACGGTTTGCCGTGGTTGTCTCTGTATGCGCCGATGCCCAAGTCCACCTTTTCGGTCCGGGTGTCTGCGTTGTAGCGGGCCTTGAGGCCAAAGAGGGGGTCGGGGGGCAACTCGGTGATCTGCGTGAAGAACTTGGACATGGTGTTTGTTTTGTGTTTTTTTTTGTGTTTTTTTCGATATTTATGGTATCGTGTGTTGGCTTTTGGTGGTGGCCTCCGTATTTATATCTGGAGATGCCGATAATCTTTCCCCAGAAAACGGTGCTGCATGGAGGCTAAAGTGAGGAGGGGAACCCGGACATAGGAGCACGAAAAACGGGAAAAAGGAGGGAAAGCGCCGCTGCAACGAGCGCCGCTGCTCTCCGCTGCCGGCTATTTTACCAGGGTGGGTTTCCCTGCGGAAAACGGAACAAAACACGTCTTTTGCCCCTGCTCTTTTAGCTGCCCGTCATGGCACTAAAAAAGCTCCCTTCGGCCGAGGTCGCGTGCTAAATGGGCCGTGCTAAACGGGCCCTCGGAAACGCACGCGGCGATTCTCCACATCTGGCCACGGCACGAAAAAAAGGAAAAAAGGAAAAAACGAAAAGAGGAGAATTTGGGACTTTGGCAAAAAGCGAGTTTGGCCCAGCCTGCCTTGTTGCGACTTGTGCTCTAGTTCCTTGTGGTGGTTTAGGTTGCTGTGTGGGCCGCGTCACGTGTCCTTGTTCAGCTGCGGGATCGCCAGGATTAATAGAGTATGAATAGAGAGTTTTGTATGAGGGCAGCAGACGTGGCTCGATCATGTTTGGATGCTAGCTATGCTTCAGTATGTGTCACGTGACCACGAACGCCATCGGCAATTGAGATCTAGTAGGTGGTATCCTTAGGAGCAATGGCGCTGCCCAAACGGTCTTGATAGTAAGGAGCTTTGTGTTCTCCTCCGGGATTTTGTTTGGGGGTCTTTTGCATTTTCCGTGAGAGGTTGTGTGCTATTTGCCATTTGGTGATGGGCACCCGCGAAATGGGTGCAAAATACTAAGTGCTATGTTGAAGATACGGGTGTTTTTTTAAATTGAAGAAGATGAACAGAAAGTGGAAGCTCACGAGGAAGTATCCGGGAAGCGTCCCATCAAGAAGACATGAAAAGCAACATGGGGGTCCGTACGACCGCTACTAGGATCTCAAATTGGGCAGGCCAGAAATGGCGGATGTATTCTCCCGAATATAGACCGAAAAAAGAGCGTTTTCCTACTCAAGAGACAGAGGCATGGAGATACTCCGAGGAACATAAATCGCATCTGCAAGACGAGAACGCTGCACAGCGAGGAACGTCTTTCCATGGAGCGTAGAAACCCTAAAACATAGTCACACATAGTCACAGCGACCTCTGGTCTTGCTTGTCTTTCATATTATACGAACCAAAACTCTAGGCAGCAAGTGAGTCCGTGCATGAATCGTGTACTCCTATGGTCTATTACCTCCATTGCCTAGCTAAACGGAACTTGAAATCAAACGTTCTGCCTTTCCGATCACTCCTCCTGTCCCAGGGCGTGGTCCTAATCGACTTCCATCCAGTCCAGATAGTCACTTCCAGAAGTACCTACCCAAGTAACCGAACATCGTCTAGGCATGAACTACGCATTTTCTTGCATCTCAGTATACTACATCACCCAGACCACTACGTGCATCTTCTACACCACTACACGCATCAGTAGAGCAGACATAATAAACAGCAATCTATACAGACTCACAACTCCACCACGAGTTTCTGGGCCGAAACACCCGCGGCAATCACCCCCAACGCACCCTGGAGAGCGTCAAGGCCTTTGCCGAGAACACGCGGCGCTGGGGCCACGGCGTACTCCTTCTTCTCCAACGCCTGGGGAAGAAACTGGTCGAAAATCTGGTGGGCCACCCTGCGCGTTTCCGCCAGGTAGTCGTGCACCCCGAGATCGACCCAGCTGAGTTTCACGTCGGCCTTGAAGCCCTCGGGCAACATCGGGGCGCTGGCCACGTGCTGCTCGCCTTTCACGCTTTTCGTGATTTCCGCAGCCTGCTCGAAAGAGGCGCCATTTGCAGCCGCCAAGAACGTGCCCACGAAATTCGTGCCCGAAAGCGCCGCCACGGCGTCGTCCACTATGGAGGCCCGAGTGTAGTCGAGCACCGTTTCCGCACCCAATTTGCGCAAAAGCTCAGCGTTCTTCGCCGACGCAGTGGTGACAACCTTGTAGCCGGCAGCAACAGCCAACTGGATGGCATTGGAGCCCACGCTGGAGGAGCCGCCCCAGACCAAGACGGTCTTTCCGTTTGGGGAAGTCTTTCCCGCCTGCGGCAAGTCGAGCCCCAAGTTGTTCTTGTGGAACAACGCGACACCGGCGGTGAACGCACCCACCGCAAGCGTGGAACCCTCTACAAACGACACGTTTTCGGGGAGTTTGCCCGTGGTGAGCGTCCGCACGGCGGAGTATTTCTGGAACGCGCCCTTGTCCTGCTTGGGCGCAAAAACACTCTCGGTCAAGGAAAAGACGCGGTCGCCCTTCTTGAAATTAGCCACCTCAGAGCCAACAGAGACCACCACTCCGGCGCTGTCCAAGCCCAAAATGACGGGGAACTTTCTCACGAGAAACCCGTAGTTGCTGATGAACGAGTCGACCGGGTTGATGGCCACGGCCTTGTTTTCCACCACGATTTCATCGGCAGCAGCCACGGGAAGAGGACCGTTTTCGATGGTCAAGGGTGCTCCTGCGGCAGTCAAGCGGGCAATGGTGTTGGCGGACATTTTTGGTCGGTAGTTGTTGTTTTGAGTTAAGCTAATGAATTAGTGAGGAGGCAATAATAGGGAGACTCCCCATTTTTATATTACTTGGAGATGGCAAAACGTTTTGCAATTATGGGTTCCGGCCGCGCGCCGCATCGGGCTAACTCCGTTCCGCTCCGCTGGAGGTGATCCGTGTGGTCACGTGACGCGAGGATTAATAATGCCGTAGCCAAACTCTCGGCGGATTAATAATCGTGGCGCAAGCGGTGGTAACTGCTGGCTGCGGCGGCGGTAATATCTCCCAGAACAGCTGTGGTTATTTGTGTTGAGCAGTCCGGGTGCTCCAAGGTGAGCCACAGCAGTGAGTGCACTGTGTTTTGTATGGTCCAACGTGCTGCACACGAGGAACGGAAATTGGCAAGAGTTGGGTTGCGTTTTCAATATCGGACGTCTTGACATTCCCCTTTCTGATAGTGACCTGGGGAACATGGTGTGGGAGACCAATAGCTGGTAATGCAAGAGAGTCTGCGAACCATATTGCACATTCTTGGTATTTTGTATCCACCAACAGGAACAACGGGGATGGCAGTGTATTCGTTATAGTGTAACGAGTCTACTTGGGAGGGTTTGGGGGTGTTAGTGGCATTGCTATCCACTAGCTCCTTTTCTTCGTTGAGTACAGCTGCAGTCAAGTATGCTCCAATGGATATCCAAGCTTCTACATGTGTGCTTTCCCATGTGCCTTCTACATGGATCCATACCAATTTATACCTTCTCAATGTATACCTTCTACAATGAGTACTTATTACTATTCATGTGTACCTAAATGTATACCTAAATGTATCACTTGTCAATGTATACCGTCTACATTAATACCTTCTACATGTATACTTTCTACATGTACACATTCTCCACTTCTACATCTATACCATATTCATGTATACATTCTAAATGCTTTCCTTCTACATGTAAACCTAAATGCATACTTTCTCCATGTATACCTTCTCCATGTATACCTTCTCAATGTCTCCCATATTCATGTGTACCTAAATATATACTTTCTACATGTATACCTTCTACATGTATACCTTCTACATGTATACCTTCTACATGTATACCTTCTACATGTATACCTTCTACATGTATACCTTCTAAATGTATACCTAAATGTATGCCTTCTTTAATTATTCTTTCCTTACGTTACCTTCCCCGTGTGCCTTCTCCAAATATCCCTTTATGTATGCCTTCTACACATCGACCTCATCCATGAGCCCCTACAATATGATGAATAAACCGTAACATCTCTCTTTATTACCCGTTGCTGAAATCAATGACTCGCATAGCTAACACCCAGGCTTTCCCTACAAACGTACCTAGCACTTGAACTACGCCACTATTACACTCCACCACAACCCTGAAACCCTACCCCATAATCCACCACACAACAACGCGCATCCTATTGCTATTTACTAATCCTATCTCACACCACAGACCGCACCTCGAAAAACCGCTTCAAGTAGTACACCTGGAACAACGAGTTCAACGCCACCACGATGATCTGGAACACGGACCACCACTTGACACGCGAGTTCGTCGACTCCGCCGTGTTTCTATGCGTGCGTTCCCGGATGACCAAGTAGTTCTGCTCCGCCTTGACGTCGCTGGTCAATTGGTTCAACCGCAGGATCAGGTAGTCCAAGGAGTCCGAGTTTGGGTCGTTCACGTCAATGTACACTACGCCGTGGACGTTGAACGACACGTCCAAGTCCACCCGCGAGGACTTCTCGTTGGAAAAGCAGTACTGGTACTTTCCGTCCATGTCTGCCTTCAACGTCTCGTCGCCGTGGTCCTGCCCCTTCAACGCACGCTCGATTCTCTCGTTGGGGCCCACGATGTAGAAGTCGATGGTGAACTGCTCCGAGTTGCTGGGGTCTCTGGAACCGACCTGGAAACTGATGGACAAAACGTCGTTTCGCTTCAAGTTCTCGAAGAAGCACTGCTTGCCATATGGCGGCAACAACGCGGTGTGCGCGCTTGCGAGAGCGACGAGGAAAAGCCACACGGCCACAAGCTGCATTTTCTGGTGTGGGGTGGAGTACGGAAGATGGAACAGATCTTGCTGTGCTGGAGTAGTGCGTGGAGTGTTGGCAGAACGCGGTGCACGCACGACTTTTCAGTCCCCGCGTGGTGCGCGTGATCTGGAGTGGTTCCAGCCTGGACAGTAGCACTATGATATAAATAGAAGGGTTCGGGGAGAGGAGAGGGTCTTGGATTATTTTGTATCAATTGCCGTTTTGTGATTTTCTCTTGTTTTGCAAGATCCACATCGTAAGACGGAAGTCGCTATTCTTTGATCGAACTTCTCATTTGATTGTATTATCTCATTTGATTGTATTATCTTCTTTGATTGTATTATCTTCTTTGATCGAACTTCTCATTCGTTTGAACACCTCATTTGATTGTATTATCTCATTTGATTAAACTCCTCCTTTGTTTGAACTTCTCCTTTGATTTAACTTCTCATTTGATTGTACTATCTTATTTGATTGTACTATCTCATTTGATTGTTTTATCTTTGCTATTTATCCCACTTGTATGAACTTGCTGTTGCATTGAGCTGCCTCGACTGAGTTCCTATTTGCTCGAAAACACCTTGTTTGTTGTATTTCCGTTTAAATAACCTTTCACGTTTATATTTCCCATGTACTTGAATACCCTACGTATTTGAACCTCTTTTTGGCTTTCGTCAGTGTCCCTTTCTTTAACCACCCTCCTCCCTCTCTCCTTTCAATTGTCCTATCCCGTTGTATTGATGTCCTTTGCCTATATTTTGCAAGTATACTTGCCATCCAACACGCGTCCATCCTATCCTTTCAACCCAGAACCCCAGAACCACCCATATTCCACATCCTAGCCCATCGTTACATTTCGTATATTAATCCGTCAGTATAAATATTTTCCATTCTCCCCCCTGGGTATACACCCTATCACCCTTCCCCTTCTCCCCGCCCACGCAACCCCTACAACGGCTTCATGATCTCGTCGTACAACATGCGCTTGAGCTCGTCGATCGACAACTCGTCCTTGCGCCGGTCGAAGTCGAAGAAGTCCTCGGGAATAGGCTCGCACATGGGCTCGTCGTTCGGGTCGTGGTACAACGCGAGGTACGGGTGTTTCAACGCCCGGTCCACCGTGATCCGCTTGGTCGGGTTGAACGCAAGGAGCTGCTCCAAGAGGTCCACCGCCAAGGGGTTGATGTTGGGGATCTGCAGGAACAACTCGCCAAAAGAAATCTTCTTGCAGAACGGGAGCAGCCGTATATACTCGCGCGCGCGCTTCAGCTTGATGTTGTAGTAGTCCTCCAGGTTCGGCGTGCCCAACACCTCCATGATGAGCCAGAGCTGGTTGTGGTAGTCCCGCCCCGGGAAAAGCGGCCGCCCGCTTACCATTTCCGCCAAGATGCACCCTACGCTCCACACGTCGATGGCGGTCGTGTACTCCTGGAACGTGAGCATGATCTCGGGCGCGCGGTACCAGCGCGTGGCGACGTATTCGGTCATGAAGCCGAAGTTGTCCTCGGACGACGCCACGGAGCGGGCCAAGCCGAAATCGCAGATTTTGAGGTCGCAGTTTGCGTTCAAAAGCAAGTTGGACGGTTTCAAGTCGCGGTGGAGCACGTTCGCCGAGTGGAGCGCTTTTAGCGCCCGCAACGTCTGGTATATGAAGTACTGAATGTGGTCGTCCGAGAGCTTTTGTGTCCGGATCACCTTGTGCAAGTCGGTCTCCATGAGCTCCTGGATAAGGTATATCTCGTTGAACGTCTCGTAGGAGCTGGGCCGCTGCAAGGCCAAAATACTGATGATGTTTTCGTGGTTGAAGTTCTTGAGGAGCTTCAACTCTCGGAGCGTGCGCAAGCAGAGCATCAGCCGCTCAAAGGGCTCGATTTTCTTGATGGCCACCTTCTGCTGCGTCGGTTTGTGCACCGCCAGGCACACCACGCCGTAGGCGCCCTGGCCCACGACCTCGAGAATCTGGTAGTGGTCGGAGACGTTGAACGCGACTGGATGCGGCGGAGGGGCGTTCTGCCGCTCGGTCACGTGGTGGGCCATAGCTGCGTCGGGGGTCGCCAGCGCAGACGGCATGTTCTGGTTCATGGCCGCTGATAATAGTGGGGATCAGGTTCTTATATGGAGTGTGAGTTTCATGGCGCAATGGCTGGGGCGCGAGCTGTGTGCAGGACACGCTGATAACAAAGGCAGGCCGGCGTGTGGAACAAGCGGGAGGGCGTGTGGGGCCCGAAGACGGTCGCGGCGGTGTTTCACTGTGGATGGTGTAGAGCGGATGGGGTCGGGTGGGAGTGAGGTTAGCGATCGTTCTATTTATTTATTTATTCTTTTATTTTTATTATTTTCTTCTTTTCTTCTTTTCTTCTTTTCTTCTTTTCTTTTTTTCCTCTTTCTTCCTTCATTCTTCCACTCTTTTAGTACTGGTGGAGATGTGGTCCAGCTCCCACTTCCGTGGCCATCACGCTGCTGAGGCCGTCGCGCGTGGTGAAACAAGGCTGAAACGTCGAGCATGCTCAGCTACGACGTGGCACAGCCTGGTGGGACGCGGTGGTATATAACAGGAGGAGGCCTAAACGGTTGTGTCTTTTAAGAAAAATACCCGTTCATTTGGGAAAAGTCACGGGAATGTGGTAATGAGGGCTGGATGTAGATGTGCATGGCTCGTGATTACAATAGGGCAGTTGGAGGCAGTATTACGTTTCGCCTTCTTTTGACGCTTTGACTTTTTTTGTTCACGGATGCGAAAGTGGTGAAGCCGGCGAAAAACACCACCGTTGGAATGTAGCGGTATCAGGTGGTGGGGCTTAATCAGTGGTTTTAATCAGTGGTTATTAGTCAGTGCTTCCTCACTAGTGTTATAGAAAAACACATGAATTTCAGCTCCACGAACAATGGTTTCGTCGATTGATTGCTAGATAAAACGTCACAGTATCTGCCGGGCTTTCAAGTATTAACCGTCACCTGAAACTTCCAAGGGAAGTCCCAATACGATGACTGCAAATCGATAAGCGGACTCGCGTCTTGAGCACACCCAGTTGTGTCTTTGAAAAAAAGAGGAAGAAATCTCTTGATCTGATAGAGTAATTTTGCTCACGCCTCAAAAGCAGAACAACAAGACCCATCTACATCGTCGCCTACTATTTTGTTTTCTCCGGTTAGGGCCAAGATGGACCGACGGCCACCTATATGCAGGTCATTAATATCAGGCGTTCAAGCCCCTACTGATTTCCGTGAAAATGTCGGGTTTTCCATTTTTCACCAAACCAGGGGGATATGTGGAGCTATAGAATTTACGTAGTACTTTTTTATGCTGTGAAGTCCTAGCGTTGGGGTGATTCTGGTAGCTTTAGACAGCGCACGTGCCACTGCATCAGTGGGAGGTAAGCAGGTCAAATTATCATACAGTAAGGGGCGGTAGGATAAAATTGCAGTTGTAGATTATGGCAGAAAGTGGCAAAAATCGTTTCGCTAAGTGTACATTAGTTCCAGAACTGCCCGGAAGTTCGCCAAGAATGATCAACCTGACATGAATGCTATACCACCCAAGATCCCATGAACTTGCAGAAGAACAATCCTAAAATTAAAGAGCCCAGCCCTCAAGATTAGGCCAACTGAGAACCGATTAACTAAGAACTAATCTGGCACTCATGTATCTGTGAATTATGGACCACTTGTCTAATAATCCATGAGGTAAGAATCCCTTAGGTAAGAATACACTAGGTAAGAATCCATTAGGTAAGAATCCACTAGGTAAGAATCCGTAAGGATCAACTAAGGATCTATTAACGAAGTACCCACGTACACAGAATTCAATAACCAAAAACCGAAGTATTCAATAACGACTGTTTCATAACTAAATCTATTAACGACGAATCATATCTGCTCTTCCATCTACGATCCAAGAGCTGCTCAACATCTAACATTCAAATATTCATTCCCTCCTACCTACCTTGTTTTTTTCTCTTTTCTCTTTTCTGTCCTCCTTACTCCGTCTCCGTTCTCACACCTCACTTCTTCTTGCGGCCAAACAAGCCCCGCTTCTTCTTGCCCTCGGGCTTCAACGACGACGCACTATAGTTCGCGGCCTGGTACACCTGCTGGTTGGCCCCGCTGAACGACGCCACCGGGCGGGAAAACCCGGGCTGCTGAGGCTCGCCCGCCTGCGCGCCGAGGCTCTGGTGCGGGAAATCCTCGTGGAATCCCCATCCAAGACGGTCGCTCTCAAGCTGGTCTCTATACGACAAATCACCCGTGATGGCGTACTCGAATGCGCGGATCGTGTCCAAGGGCCTTTCGTTTCTGCTTCTGGTCGGGTTCAGCACGTCCGCCTGCCTGATGCGGTTGCCGAAAATGTCCTTCAAGTCGGCGCTCTCCTGCGAGAGGTACGACTGCTTCCTGGTGAACTGCGCCTGGTTGGCCTCCTCGAACGGCTGTGCCTCGTTGACCGCGGACAAGATCGGGTCGTGGATGTTGGACCCGTCTAGCTTGTTCAGCTCGGCGTGGTGGGGCTGGTACTCGGGCTGTTGATTCTTGGATGCGGTTCTGAATACCGGCATTGCGTTTGGTAAAAGCTCGGGCTTGAGGTTTAGACTTAAAGATTTCCAACAGCGGAGGCTTGATCTGGGCGGTTAACGAAAGATTTGCGTTGTTTTTCGTGAAAGTGGTCGTTCCGAAAGTTTCTCGAAAAGTCTGCTGGGTGGGATTATCTACAGAATCCCCCCATTTTCGCGTGCACAGCCTAGTTCCCTGTGCTCATACGCTCCTGCATACAGCATTCAGGGCCCGAGGCCGCTGACAGGCAAAATCCGTAAAAAGGGGTTATCGGGCGGCTGGACCGGAACAGGGATTCCGGGCCTTTTTGTTTTCGTTCTTTTTTTTTCTTTCTGGGTTGCTTCTGGTGAATCAATCCCGTGCCTGATTTCACGCGGCGAGCATGCTAGGCTTAGCTGCGTGTCCGGTGCAGGACACAGGCAAGGCTTTTATACTCTCGGATCGGCCGCACGCTTGAGGAGTTTTGCTGTGGTGGAAAAATGGCGCTTTTTTCAGGCTTTCAGCGCGGCCGCTATTTGGTCATTTGGCTGCCAGTGTGTGGTGCACCTGGCCGTGTGTTGTTCAGCCGCACAGGGCGTGGTCTGTCTAGCCCCACATTCCACGATCTGGGGGGCCCGTAGTGCATATGCGGTTATTGAGTGACGTACGGGTCCAAGATATAATAGTTTTGGCTGAGATATGGGGTGAAAGGAAAAGGGAAATGTAGCATGTGTTCTAGAATATGGGAAAGTTGGACGTCGGTTTCTGGGTGTTGTATCGCCTACGGTGTACCTGGCACTGGAATGCCGAGAATGGCTAGGAATAGAAGGATCACTTCAGAGAGGTTTTCGTCGCAGATTGCACCAAAAAAGGTTTCATCAAAAAACGCCTTCGTACTGTCTTCTGACAGTTCGTCCGAGTAAGACGACAGCCGTAGTCCTTTAGGGGGCCCGATCGTTGCGAAGTTGGTCTGTCGTTTGCGGTAAGAGAATATGGACTTGTTTCTGAGACAAGGCGATGCGGCACTTCCAGTTGAGCTTTTAACGGGTAGTTCCAGGGGTGACAGCGTTCGAAAGACAGTAGCACAGCTAGCAAAACCACGAGATCAAGGAGTCATGTAGAGCACCTTAATCCTTGTTAGTTGATTAAGTGTTTTCGACTTTGAGCTAGTCATGAAGTCATTGACTGGATGTTCTGAGCGAAGGTGCTGCTTCCAGTTGGAAGTTTTCGTTCTGTTCTGGATATTCACATAGCAGTTTTGCCAAATAGTACTCAAGTGAAAATGGACTCTCTGATCTTGAATGTGGTTATTGACATCTTTCTGTTGGAATAGTGAAGCATCATAATCAACGATCATGCAACTAACGAGTTTTTGGCAGACACCTTCATGGACATGTCAAGCTCTTCTGATCTTGAACTCAAGGAGGTTATTGCAGACTCCCCACTTAAACACTGGCTAGAGCATCAGCTAATAACACCAGGAAATACACTGACCTTGGCGAAAACATCGCCTGATAATTTCGTCATACTCTCGAAGGACGCGATTATTCATCATTCTCATGCAATGTTATTTTGCACCTTGAACGCGTCCCACGCCTTGTTCAACGCGACGAACACACCCTGGCAGATCATCTGGTCCTCCAACTGGTAACCTCCCAACTTGTCAGGATGAATATTGCTAATCACCTTCATGTAGTTCACCTTGACCTTTTTCGTGAGCATCAAGTCGTTGATGGTTATCTTTTTCTCCGTGATAAAGGGAAATCCAAGGCGCTGTGGGAGAACATCGCTCAACGACATTAGCAAGCTTCTTAAGTTATCTTCCTTGCCGTGACTCCATTTCTGGATCCGCTCATGGACCACGTCGTGCAACTGGAACTTCTGCTGTTCCTGGAGCTTCTCCTTCATATGATGGTTTTTGACCTGGTCTAGGTTTTTGGAGACCGGTGCTTTAGACGCCGTTTTGGAAAGAGACTGAGAACCACTTTTGGAAGACGGTTTGGCCGCAGATTTGGGTGCCTCTTTGGGAGGATTCACTATGTTGTTCACCCGTCTCTTGGCGTCCATGGTCTTCTTATCGTTAACCCCTAGCTTGACCAAATCCATGTAGCAATCCAAGGACTCCCGGAAGTTCTCGAGCATCTCCAAGCTTTCTGCTTTTCTGGCCAAAAGCCGCACGTACCAATATTTGATGTTCTTCTCGTTGATGCACCACTCCGAGTCTGCAGAATGTGTTCCTACTAACGCCAAACCTTCCTCACAATTCTGCGACGCTAGCCTGTAGTTTCCAATTTTGATGGCTGTGAGGGCAAGATTCGCCGAGATCACGATTCGAAGTTCGTGTTTTTCGGGCAAGCTCTTGAGACATTTGGTGTAGGAAATTAGAGCGTTATCGTAGTCGCCAGAGGAGAACGACTCGGCTCCTTTGGCTTTGTGTGTGTCATAGTCGGACTGCGCGAACGTGTTCAAAGGTTCAGAAGTAGCGGGTCTTGGAGAATCTGGCCGTTTTTGAGCATTTTGAGCATTTTGAGAACTCGTCGAAGCGGGCTGTCTTCTTCGGGACGGAGAAACGTACGACGATTCTTCTCCTACACTTTGCTTGAACCTCTGTGCTCTGGATAATGGTTTGTCCAGATTGAGACCAAGCAAATCCACCTCTGGCTCAGTATTTCCAATATGGGTTCTTTCTGGCACTTGGGTGATTTTTCCCTGAGGAATCCCAGGAGCATCGGGAGCCGATGGTTCTCGTATCCGTGCCTTATCGGGTGAAGTCTCAGGGCTCGCTCTCTGTGTCCAGTTTGGGGTATCTATGCTAGTGGAAGAGCCATTTCTGGATCCACTTTTTGACCCGCTTTTTGACCCATTTTTGCCCATCGATTCTAATCTCTGTCGCTGGCGTTCGACCTCTTTTTGACGCTGAGCCTGCACGAGACGCCTGATTTCTTCTGCGTTAATGTTCTCTTCATCTGTACCGTAATCCTCATACGAACCTCCATCTTTTTTTCGTTCCACGGCCTGGTCCTTATACTTATGCTGGTTCAGGATCCACGCCGGCAAATCATTGGCGTCGCGGCGGGCGCGCTGGTTCTGTAGGTTGTTGATGTTCTTGATTACCGTTTTCCGCGATTTATCTAGAAACCACGACGCTTTTTTGTATAGATCCGTAGACATATCCTGTAGAGCACCACCCAAATCCTTAGGAGCAGAGGCCTGGGTTTCGTTTTCGGGCCGCACACTACTCATGACGATAAGCCTAGTACATTTTTCGAAATCGGGGCCTACTTTGGCGATGGCCCGATTGGCCAACTCTATAGGGAAACCCTCGGCCATAAGCTCCGCCAACACGTGATCTCTTTCGTCGATTTTGGTTTTGTTTTGCCCAATCGCGGAAGGTTCAGGTGCATCTTGTATTTGTGTTTCATTTTGGGGAGTTTCTGCAAACGCATCTGTGAATTCGTCGTCGAGCAACGCCGGCTCATTTCTGGGTCTATTGGGAAGTCGAGGAACGCTTAAATCATCGGCCGAGGCCGGATTGGATTTCTGTTTTCGACTCAGAGAAGCCGCAGGGAGCGAGTTTGCGTCGAAAAAGTCGAACGGGTCGCTAGCCGCCGGGGGCGCCGGTTTTTGCGGACCTCCAACCTGGGTTTCGAAGATCGCAAATGGGTCGCTTTCAGCGGCTAAATCAGCGGCGGATTTCGAGGGGCTGCCGTTTGCCCGACCCGATGCGTTTACCGGCGTCGGGGGTTTACTTCCATTGGGGCTTAGCACCAGGGTTGGCGAAAGAATATCGAGATTAGCCCAGTTATTCGTGGGCGTTTTGTGGCCTGGTATGGCACTGTTTTTCAGCGAGAGATCGTTCAACGACGAGCTGGGCGACGACCTCAGCAGGGAGCCCTGCGCGTAGTTGAAAAGATCGGAAAAGGCGTCTTTTTTGGGGGGTGCCATTGTGGCTAGCGTGGAGGTTTAGACAGTTGGATCAGTTGAGGTGGGCGATTGTTCGGTCACGTGACGCGGAAATAGCGGGCGCAAAGACGTCCATCCGGAGGGATTTTTTCTGTGAATTTGAGATTTGCTTTCGGCAGCAAACGGTGAGACGGAAGAAGGGCTAAATATCAGCATGGGAATGGCCTTTTCCTTGTGTATACTTGCAGGTGTTGCTCGTGTGAGGGTTCTTACCAGGACTGATACGCTAAGAATAGGGCTAGTTGAAGATGGTGTTTTTTTTTTAATTTTTTTTTGCCAATTTTACCAAAGAGCAAAGTAAACTCAGGGAATAGTCCAAGGTGGCTAGCTTTCAATGTGACTACTGACGGTATTGTACAGTGATTTCAAAGTGTGAGAGGATATCCTCAACAGTGACTGGGTGAGCCCACAACGACCTTTGAGATTCCGGAGGTTTTACACATAGCAGTGTTTTGGTCGTATCCATAAAATTATAGAGTAAAATGTTCAAACTTTACCTACATAATCCAACTTTCACAGTACCCAAGACAGCCTCCACGTACGTGATTTGCACCCGGCCCACACCCGTGCACCATATCTCATCGGTACTAAAAATTTCCAGCTCCACTATTTTCACACCACCATCCAAAATGCATTTGATGTACACTATTGGCCAGGACGGCAAGAGAGTCTACACTTTGGCGAAAACCACCGCCGACGGCGAGATCACCAAATCTGCGCACCCCGCCAGATTCTCGCCAGATGACAAGTACTCCAGACAGAGAGTCACGTTGAAGAAGAGATTTGGAATGTTGCCTACGCAGCAAGAGTAAACCAGCAACAGAAACGGGCAGCAGGAAAAGGATACGAGGCTGTTGCCTGAAGAAGTTCTGAAATTGGTGTTGTCTGGACTGAAATACCGATTGGTGTGTACCATACTTGCATGTTAATAAACGCTTAAGAGAGAACAGTGTCGGGGACAGTGACAGGATTCTGATGGTTTCTAGTCTTGGCCCTTGATTCGTAGAGGAAGTGTAAGAAACGTAGATTAGAGAACGCCTGTCGTGCAGTCAGTGCACATGGGAAGTGTTCGTTCTATGATGTTTTGTCTGTTCTTACTATGTTGCCTTTTGAGTTTCTGGCGATTCTTAAGGAACAGAGACGACAAGTTCCGTTCATTCGAGTATCACGAACAGAGAGATGCGCCCAGGACAGCGTTTAACGCATCGATCATATCCGAATTGAGGGATTGGAGAATGCATGCCGAATGATCGCATTGGAAGAACGTTTCCAGTAGTGAGCAAATCCTTATATATTCGGGCAAGGTGGCAGGTGCTGGAGTAGAAGCATGGTGATTCGGAAGTTTAGGTTTTGGTCCGTTCGGGATCGAAACTCCAGCTGCTCGAACAGATCCGCTCTCTCATATCAGTCTCGTTCGACGGGCTAGATTTCCGTTTATTAGTGGCCCGGCTGTGATGACGCAGCATGCACTCAAACGCTCTCAGGTTCTCTGTCGCGATTTATCAACATCCTCTTCAGTGTTTATCATGTTTATCATGTTTCTCATGTTCATCATTCTGGTGTCATCGTACCGACACAGCATCCAAAACGCCAAGTAATGGCCGAATCAAGTTCGCCTGTTCGCATCTGCAAAGCGTCGTATTGTTTGTTTCCCCGTGGCAGGAAGGCTTTAGGTGTCGATGGTATTTTAGTGTATACCACGGCGTACAGAGCTTTTCCGTTTTCTTCCTCAGTCTTCTCAGGTTGATAATAACTGGGGTACCAGTCAACGGATTTCATGCGTATATTGTTGAGGAGAGTCATCCATAACAATGATCATCTCTCCCCCATGATCATCCAAAACTTGAGAGTAGGCGAACATCCTGGGTTTCTCTGACTTTTCTCGCCCGCCGATCTGGACTCGTTCTTGGTTTCAGTGTCAAAACCAGCCGTTTATTCTGTCGGTGTATTCGTAAACCCACGTGTTTCTGACCCATCACTGTCTCTATATCGAAACCAGTATGCAATATAGAGCGAGTACACGGCCCAACAGCTGCACATACGCATTGCACAGTCTTGACCAAGTCCACTTCTTAGCGCCTAAATGGGTTCTCTCGTCTGCCCCGTGGTCTCGATATTGTATTCTGCGCTTGTTGTGTAGTTTTCCCACAAACACACGAGCGTCTGGATATCCTTGTTCTTGTTGTTTATATCGTTCAACGCCAAGTTGACGTCGTGCACCGACTCATTGAGCGATTTCTAGGTGTTAGTAAGACGAAAAAAGGATTCCGTAGAACCACGGGGAGATCCGTGGAACCTGTTGAACGTATCCAACGTATCGAGCTTTTCGTACCATGTTGTTGACTATACGCGAGAGCAACGCTACCTGCGTTTCCTCGTGGGGATTATTCAAGGGCTGTCTCACGTGTGACATTTTTAGGGTATCACGTGGGCGAGACTGTTTGTTGTTTGGTAGTGTTCTTAGTAGTATGATGTTTTGGTGGTGCGACGCGGCGGATTAGGGCTCGATAGAAAGTAGTGAGAACCACGAATTGCAATCTAAAAGGAGGTTTTATATGTTGACAACTTCCTGTAATATAATTTGTGTCTTTAAAAAAATGTTTGAGCATTTTCTTCTACTTATGTGGGACAAGTCACGCTTTTTTACGAATGTTCTTAAGGCTTGTCGGGTCAGGTGTTCCTAACATGGAGGTGGTACCAGGCCCTGCTTGGTTTCACGATACCCGTGAAAAAGCTAAAAAAAAGAGACAAAAACCAAACCCGCTAAGATAGTTGTATGAACAAATGAGATTCTAGAATTGGCGTTTCTATTGGGAAAGTAGCCTCGTAGTAGATTCGCGTATATTAGCAGATTCTCCACTATATTTGCCCATCCTTGTGTCTTAAAAAAAAAAAACATGTAAATTGATAATTTGCGTCTGAAATAAAAACTTGACTAACAGTTGTGAACGGGTTTTCAAAGCAGGCGAGCTAACAAAACTCGACTTCTGTTTACATGGCCCGTTCTGTTTACATGGCCCGTTTGACGCCAACCATGTCTTAAAATCTCGCTAAGTGTATCGGGCGAGTTTAGAACTGTATATACATTGGATGTCTGTCCGCATCTTCACGAGATCAGCTTGCGTACCTACATTGCTCGTTCCAGTGGCTCCCTTCACTGAAGAGCACTAAAGAGTACTATACTTATGTGCCAGATACTAAACAAGTATCCGTCGAGTTCTGGCAGTTTGAGCGACCGTTCTATACAAACAAACACCGGACAAACAATTGTGCCTCTGAACTATGGATAGTATAGAACTGTCTGGAGAGTTGTTCTAATCAAAGCAAAAAGAAACTGCGCAAGCCCGGAATCGAACCGGGGGCCCAACGATGGCAACGTTGGATTTTACCACTAAACCACTTGCGCGCTTGTGTGAAGGTCCTGAAGGCGAGACTATTAATATAGATGCGACCTGGAGTGGTAAACCTGCATATAGACATGTTTCATACATTTCTCGTACCGACCCAGATCGCTATCCCGCCGTGTTACGGGGTTTTTTCTGTGGATATATAGATTTTTGGTTGTGGTATCATAACTTCCCGTAATATGATTTGTGTCTTTAAAAAAAAATACATTGCATTACCTTATCCGTTACCATTACACTGCACTACATTCTAGCTTACCTTACTTTACATTACCTTGCCTTACCGGACACACCCCGCAATATGATGCTTCTTCCGAATAAAGTGCAAGATACCAGTGGGGGTCTGCGAGTAATTTTAAGTTCTCAGATACACGTATATGCGGGTCAGTGTACATATCCTAGTACGTCCTTATTGACAGTATACAGTAAATTCGCTGGTTCCCAGATACCAAGGCACAAGAACAGCACGGATCAGCATGTCCTAATTCACAACTCACATTAAGCATCTGGGTACCACGTACCGATATTCACGAGTATAGCACTTCCGTCTTCACAATATATCCTCGCCTACACCCTCCCCCACGATCACGTGTGGAAGCCAAAGTCGTTCATGAGGCTGTCGACGTCCTTCCAGAGCAAGTCGTTGTTCATGTCGAGCATGTTCAGCTCCAACGTGGCCAGCATGTCGCTGTGTGCATTCTCGCTCGGTGGCCCCATATTATCTGCCAATCCAGTGGTCATTCCCAAGTCTCCCGGTAGGTTTGACGGCGGAGACACGCTGTCCAAGTGGACCAAGTCCAAGTTGGCAGAATTGGCAGCAGTACGCAAGTTTCCTAAGTAGCCAGACGGCTCGAGCCCGCCCTGCGGCGACACGTGGCCTCGGGAGTCGTCTGTCTTCACGCTGAAACTGGGCGACGAGTTCGAGCTCGCGTTGACCACCTTGAATACCGAGCTGCGGCTGCTGGCGGCGATCGGCCGAGGGTCCAACGGAATGGTGCGTATGATCCGCCTTGCCTTCAGTTCTGCATCGTGGACGCCAGAAAGACGCCGTTTCTTGCGGGCCGTGCCGGAGCCCACGCTGCCGGGGGTCGTTTTCTCGCTCTCGCCGGGTAGCGCGTCGTCGTCGGACGAGGCGGCGGGGTCGGCGTCGCTCAGGTCCGCATCGCCGTTTTCCGGCGCGTTTTCCCGCACGTCTGTTTGGAGCGACAACTTGGCCACCCCGACCTGGTCCCGGAGAAGCGCCAAGCAGTCGAAGAACACCGACGCGGTCATGCGCAGGGTGGTGTTGAGCTCGATCGTCGCCTGGTTGTTCTCGTCGAGCGTGCGGAAAAGCTGCCACATGTGCCGCATGATCCCACTGGCCCTGTAGGCAATGTCGTGCTTGAGCACCGAGGCGCGGGCGACGACCCTGATTGCGGCCAGATAGGTGGTCTTGGCGTTGTCGACGTCGAGCGCGGTTTTGAGCGGCGAGTGTGCCAACTTCACGATGATGCAAGACGCCTGCCAGAGATGGAGGATCCACACCACGGGGAGGTACTTGACGAAGCCACGGTCACGTGCCTCACAGGTGTCCACGTGGGCCACTAGGTGCACGGCGGCGTGGAATAGCCGCACGAGGCCCTGCGCTAGCTCGTGGGGCGGGATGTGCTGGGCATCTAGAAAGTAGCACGTGAGCAAGTGCACGCGGGCGACGAGGTGGTGGAGCCGCCAGAGGTGGTCCTCGAACGCAGTGGCGATGCTGTCATTTTCGCCCTGGTGCTCGCGTGTCTCGCTTTCCCGGTCGTTGCCGTGTCCGCCCGGCCCGTTATCGCCACTGGAGCCGTGTCCCATTTTCGCACCCAATTCGTCCAATTGCTGGAGCAACACTTTGGCCAACGCAATGCGCTCGGGCACGTGGCCGGGCCCCGGGCGGCCCAGCGTGAGTGTGCTGGCCACCTGGTGCTCGAAATGGGCGAGCTCGACGATGTGGCGCGTGGCCAAGGGGAGCACCAGACGCTCGTACTGGAGGTCGATCTGCACGAACGCAGGAAACCCAAACGCAGAGGCAATGTGCTGCGAGACCGTGTTGCACAAGAGCCACGTGCGCGTGTGCTCCTGCAGCGGCAGTGCCAGGTGGAGGCCGATGCGGATGGCCTGGAAAAGGGCCACTCCGATGGTGTTCCACGACGAGTCTGCACTGAGCGACGACGTCAACGGCGGCCAAAGAGAGTAGAGGACAAACGCCTGCACCGAGTAGACCGAGCAGGCGTTGAGGAGCGGCTCGTCGTCCTCGGTGGGGTTGTAGCGGGTGATGGGCAGGATGGAGATCTCGGCCAAGATGTTCTTGACTAGCGGCGAGAGCCGGAAGTACAACTCCCGGTCGCCGTGGCGGCGGAGCGCCACGAACATCACCACCCAAAAGAGGGCGGGGCACAACCGGTGGAGCCGCTCGGGGCCCTTCAAAACGTCCACCACGGGCAAGAGCGGGTGGTAGTGCTTCACGTACGCCAAGTAGAGCGTCCGGATCGTGTGCGGCTCGAGCGTCACGGACTCCACGGCCTTGGCCTCGCACGCAAGCACGTGCTCGGGGATTGTGGGCGCCGCAAGGGGCGCCAAGGGGGATCTTTGTGGCGCTGGCGGCGGCGTGAAGTTCCGCAGAGCGAAATTTAGACCCTGCGTTTGTGGCACTCCCCTTGCCACTGACGGCGGCAAAAGGGGCTGTGGCTGCAAATACGGCGCTGGCGGTGCCAGGGAATATGGCGGGGTGCTGGGGGAACGCGTTTGGGCCGAGACGTAGGCGGCCAAATGCGGCGCAGTTCTGTGGAAATCCTCCGCCGCGTGGGGGTCCTGGAACGAGCGTTTCAACTCCAAGAACTCGCGTTCTATTCGTGCCAAGTGTGCACGCTTGCCCTTACGCCGGAACCCGGCGTCTACCTCGCACGCGAGGTTTTTTTTGGCACACTGAGTGCACGGTAGAGGGTGTCTTTCGTGGGCATCGCACTTGGACTTCTGCTGGCGGCAGCAGGTGCAGGCCATTTTCTTCATTTTCTGCTGCTGGGCAGCTGTGGGGCTGTGTTCCCTTGGATCTGCCAGTTTTGAGGCACTTCCCTCGACTTTCACGGGTGATTCCCGCTGGTGCAATTCGTGAGACATGTTGGCTATATGCGCCAATCTGTCGAGCGAGGAGTTGTCCATGAGCTGGCTATTCTGGTGCGTAAAGGCGTGGGCGGGAAGAGTGCTCCTAGGTGCGGACAGGGGCGCGAAATCGCGGCGGAAAGGCGTTCCAGGGTCGTGTTAGGGGAAGGTTCAGAAGTAGGAAGCGAAGGCCTGGTCGATGAGCTCGTATTCGAGGCGGTGTGCATACGGACATGCACAGATCTAGCCTGCAGGCGGGCTTCGGTAAACTTGGGGTGTGGTGTTTTGCTGAAAGTGGGGTATTTTCGGCGGAAAAAGGGAAGAGGCCCTGAAGTGTGCTATGGGATCAATATTTTGAGCTCTTTTTTTTTCAACCATCCTTTTTGCCCGCCTTTGGCGCCCTTGAGCATTACCGTCTCTAGCGCAGATGCACCCGCGAGTCGTCTCTCCATGCAAAGGCGACGCGGTACTCAAGAGTTGCTCCACATTAGAGATCCCTCTAAATCCGAAAAGCCGCAATCCCATGTTTCTGACATTCGTTGCCACATCGCTCGATGTCAAGCTCCTCCTCTTTTCCGTCTTTCTCCGAAAAGCCAGCTTTGGCCTCACGAACCAGGTGCTCACCTTGTTCCTAGAAGGCGTGGGCGTCTCTAAACCCAAAATCGGCACTTTCATGACCTTGACCTTGGTGGGAGACACGTTCATTTCGCTCATTCTCACGTGGTTTTCCGACCACATCGGCCGGCGGCTTGTCATGGTCACAGGATGCGTCTTGATGCTTCTCTCAGGGTTGATTTTTGCGCATTCTGACCATTTCTGGGTGCTTCTAACGGCCGCGATTCTCGGTGTGATCTCCACTTCTGGCGACGAAACGGGCCCCTTCAAAACCGTGGAGGAGGCCTGTCTCTCGCAGCTCACCACGCCGCTGCAAAGAGCGCATATTTTTGCCATCTATGGGCTACTAGGCACCTTTGGCTCGGCTTTGGGCTCGTCAATCTGCGGGTTTTTGGTGGAATTCTGGACCCGGGCCGGCTGGAAAACAAACGACTGCTACAGGGCTATCTTCATCGGGTACGCCGGAGTAGCAGTGGCCAAATTGGCGCTTGCTCTGTGCCTCTCTAAAAACTGCGAGATCTCCCATATTAGCGAACTTTCCACGCCCGATTCTGACGAACTGCCCCTGAATTCCGGCGCCTCCGAAACGGCGTCGTTTACTGAGGAATCCCAATTGCTAGGCACAGAAATCCTGCTGGAAATCGAGGACGCCGCGCCCATACGAAACACCACCCTAAGTTACGGGATTTCCGCACAATCGCGGAAACACCTCTCGAGGCTTTTGCTCGTATTTATGCTTGACTCGTTCGGCTACGGATTCATGCCGCCGGCATGGATCGTCTACTACTTCCGCACGGTCTTTTCGGCGTCGCCTTCCGCGTTGGGCAACCTTTTTTTCCTCACTAACATGGTGGATTCGTTCTCGTCGTTGGCATCTGCGTTTACCTTCTCACTTTTCGGGCCCGTCAAGGCCATTTTGGTGGCGCAGTTGCCCAGTGCTGTTTTCTTCTCGATTGTCCCTTTTTGCAGCTCCTACATCGTCGCAGCAGTGTTCTACTTCCTCTTTTGCGCGTGTGCCACGATGGACGTAGTGCCACGACAGATTTTGCTCACCACCATCATCGCAAAACACGATTTGGTGAAGGTGCTTGGCATTGTGAACATCGCCAAGACGTTTGCGCGTTGCGTGGGTCCGCTATTCACGGGAAACTTGGCCGAGAAGGGGCTCTTGCACGTGGGTTTCTATGTGAATGGTGCGTGTCTTTTCCTTGCGGACACGATTCTCGGGTTCAGTTTCGCCCACATGGACGGCGAGATCTTGGCGCTCCACAAGAGCAGCTAGGAGGCACATATTTGAGGCGAAGTATCTGGCGATGCCGAATGGGGTATTTGGAACTGCGTGTGGGTGAATTGGGCAGATTGAGGGATCCAGCCGTTCTGGCCCGTGGCCTCGTGTACCGAAAGGGGACCACGGAAGCGTTGATAGAGTGGTGGTGATAAGTGCCGGCTTCGGGAACAAGCTCGTATTCTGGACACCATACAGAGACTCGTCCTGCCAATGTTTTCTTCCCCTGATACAACCTGAATATGTGGATATGGTCTGTTAGCTGTGTTTAATGACTATGGAAGTGGGCGCTGAAGCGTGAGGATCAAACATGATCCTTTCCAAGGGTTCTCCAAGAAAATAGAGAGGGCAAGGGAGCTTGTGAAGACACTATGAGACGGAGAGTGCGGTTTATTTCCGTGGTGTAGGTACACACCGGAGGACTCATCATGAGAGATGGCCATGTGGATATTCTGAGTGGCGGAAGACGTCAACTTCGGTGTGTTTCCTTAATGTGTAAACTCAAGTCCATATTGAGCTGTGAGCCGTTGATGGGCGTTGGTGATGGCGGACTAGATTAGACTGGAGACCTCCGAGACCTGCCCCGTTCTGGTACGGGTAAACAGGGCAGCTGAGCCGGAGACCGGATACTGTTCATTAGCGTTTTTTGGGATTGCCGAGAAAGCCACGGACACAGGGATACTCGCTGTGGTGGCGATAGCTCAATAACCTGAAGACTCTGGTGTATGGTGAAGTAACCCAGAGCGAATGTCCCAGTTTGCCCTACCAACTCGAAAATACAAGCATTCACGAGAACGACAGATCGGGGTCACCTGTACCTCAAGCTAAGATATGCTGACTTTCACAAAAAAGCAGCATTGCTGGTGGAAGAAAACGAGCAATGATTACTTAATTAAGCCGAGATGGCTATGATAGTAAGCTCGTTCTCTCAGCTGTCACTGATATGGTTAGTTTTACCTTTTATCTTTGGACTCGGCACTGTCATGTCTGTACCCAAATAATGCGGAAAACCTAAACTGCAACTGTCAAAGGTGCCAAAGCTGGTGGGGACTTCCTCCCTTCATGCATTAATCTCTCCCTCTTCTACATCGTCACATTTACAGTAACTCTACAAGTCCCCCAACTCATGTCTACCGCAGGATGGTCATGTCACGTCTATAATGTGTATAAGAATGTATGCTAGTGTGCTCCTCCAGGAGCTATTAATACAAGGAGAAGGCACCCGAGATCGAGGAACCTGTGCCAGACCCGTCCTCAAAATAGGTTCTTAAAGCCCGATAGGCACTTCTAGATGGATAGAACCTATCGTCGAAAGACCATCTAGGATCCTCGGGTCACAAAACCCATAGGTTACCCCCTCAGAAAAGGTACTTGAAGATCCGCACGTAGAACGGACGGCAGCGGAGAGCGTCCTTCTCCTCCCGGATCTCCTGCTGCAACTTCTCGAAGTCCGTCTCGCCACGGCCAGTATCGAGATCCATCGTCGCCAAGGGAACAATGGTGTTCAACTTTCGCGTGTATATCTTGTGGCCAAGATAGAACACCACCACGATCACCGCACCAAGGTAGTTCTGGAAGAACACCGTGGCGCTCGGTTTCGAGTGCAAGGGGAAAAGCGACACCCAGAACTGCAAGCCCAAGATGGCAATTAGGCATATGGTGGCGTAGTATGAGCCCCACACACCCGTGTTGGAAAGATAGGGCAACTCGGAGAGCGATCTGTTTTGCTTTTTCATCGCAGCACGGAACCGGATGTGTGCTATGGTGCAAGAAGCCCACGTGAAGAGAGTAGACAACGCAGAAAGCGCAATCAACCAGTTGAAAACATCGGCCTCTTTAGGTGACGCGGAAACGAACGCCAAAAGCCCAATAAGGGCACTGAAAGCAATCCCCACCAACGGACGGCCAGCACGGTCTACGTAGGAGAACATTTTGGGTGCCAAGCCCTGTTCTGACAACGAGAGGATGGTTCTGGAAAAGCCGTAAACTGCGGAGTTACCGATGGAAAGAAGCGAGATGAGCACCACCACGTTGAAAATAGACGGGAGGGCCGCAATTCCACCGGCCTGGATCGCCACTACAAACGGCGACGCAAACGCGGACGATCCTGAGGATAAGTCCAGGTTGTTGTAGGGCACCAAAAACGTGATGAGCGTGAGCGTGAGCATGTAGAATATCATGATCCGGTAGAAGACCATTTTTATGGCGTGCGGCAACGCAATGCGGGGGTTCGATTTGGACTCTGCTGCGGTCAAACTCACGAGCTCGGTACCCGCAAGCGAGTAAGTGGCAGAGATCAACACACTGACCACGCCCTTGAAACCGTTGGCGAAAGGACCCGGGTTGTGCCAGTATTTCACACCAATGTATCCAGATTTGCCTCCGCCGCAGATTAGAACAATGGCAAGGATGTCAAACCCCACGATGGCGATTAGCTTGATAATCGACGCCACGAGCTCGAAGTATTCGAAGCCCGACGTGCCAAAGAGATTGAGGGCAATAATAAGCACGAAGAAAACCGCTACCCAAACCACGGAGTTTATATCAGAGTGCCAGAAGTTGATGGTGAGCGACGCGGCCACGAGCTCTAGGGGTAACACAATCACCCAAAACATGGCGTAGTTCCAGCCGGCTGCAAACCCGAACGAGGGGTCAATAAAACGCGTGGCGTACGTGGCAAAAGCACCCGAAACTGGGAACGTCGACGACAACTCGGAGAGCGCCTGCATGACACAGTACAAAAACGTCGACACCACGGCCCATCCGATCAAAATGCCCGCAGGGCCTCCGGTTGCTAACGATTGTCCAGATACAATGAGAAGACCGGAACCCACACAACCCCCTAGCGCAATGAACGCCTGAGAAAGCGGGCTGATGGACGAAATAAGATTGGTGTCTGCGGTATTGCGCACCGCACGCTCCAACGACGTTAGGTCGTCGTTGGCGGCGTCTTGCCTATTGGCAGGCTTGAAACTGTCTTTAAAAGAGGTCCACTTGGAGGGCTGCGACGAGCCGGAAAACGACGCGTACGAATCTAGACTCAGCGCCTTGTCGTTGGTGGAAGACATTATGTGAAGTGGAGAAAAGACTCTTCATCGTTACCTCAGCGGATTGCCCAACGCTTTTATGGTGCAGCGTTGCCAGTATTGTTCGCCATTCGAGGCCCCGGGTGCAACAATCGCCGTGTTCCTGCACATACACGGCGCTTCAGGCGATAGGCCATTTTCTTTTTCTGGGCTCGCTGATCGTCGGCCGATAATTGCTCTATCGGCCCTGGCTTCGGGAAAGCCGCTTGCTGTGAGGGTGTGGGTTTTTTGACCTGGCTCCCTTGTATTTCAAGTTTCTGTCTCTCCTGAGATGCCAGCTCTGTCTCACCAGGAAGTTGCAACTCATACGCGCATAGCTAAGCCTCGCAGCGATGAGGACGCCCGGAAACGGAGAGTGACCATTTCCCCGGCCTGCACAGGCGCGATCTCGTTATTCTTGCAAAGAAACCCACGACGAGCAGAGGAGCCCTGTACAGGAACTAGCCGGGCTTGCGGAAGCAACCCTTCAATCGGTTTGATCAGTGGCCCGAGTGTGCATATGGGCGTCAGCAATAAGCGCTGTCAGCGTCTTGACGATTAGTCATGTGTTGCAGCCAAAGGCTAGATTGGGGTATGGAGATGTAAAGATGAATCTGCAGATAGTCTGGATTTGATATGACAATTGCCCCATTGATGCGGCTGCAATTCTTGCTCAAGATCATCATAATAGGTAATTGGGATGGAGCCGGGCGAGTTCTTTAGGCGCTGTCAGATGATCAGTGAGGTTTTTCTTCTTCAAGCTAGGGTTAATAATCGAATTATTGGACGAGTCTTCAAACTTTTGGGGCTATGCAGAGACAATTCTCCCAATATTAGGTCTAGCCGTGTATCGAACCAACTGGAGCAGAGTGAAAACAGCACAATGCTAACCAATATTTGCCCAAATGGGAACCGCCTTGGTAACGCTAGACCACTTCAAAAAAGGTCAATATACCTTCGTTTCCTGTCAGAGCACGTCTAGTATATTACCGCCGTGCATGAAACAAAAAAACAATACCCTTGATACTCGATCGTCAGTTGCCAGAAACCCAATCTGACCAAATCATACGACTTATTCTCGCCTTTCAAGTCCAAATCGGGGCTCTTATCCAACCATGACGTGGTGGGCAGACTCGCGCCACCTGCATATAACCAACGCGGGGTGACCGATACCGTAATCGGCCTAGCACCCTTAACTATGGAGCTCAGGTCTATGCCACCTACTCCAATTCCACAAAAAGTTTAAATTGGTCAAAACCGCGATAAGAGCCCTCGAGCGTATCCGCCAAATAACACATCTTTTGCAAGAACACTCTTAGTTACACACGTCTTCCGCACGTAATCATGACTGACTTCCGCTTTCAGACCACCGTGGAGTCCCACAAATTGAAACTGGTCTTGGCACTTGCAGGCACAGAATGGTCAGGAAAACTCACCGCACAGGAATTTGGGGACCTCGAAGCAAAGCTGCTTGTGGACTTTATTTTGCGGGGAAACCCGGGCCGTGCGTTCTACTTGGAATCCAATACTGGCGACATTGTCGCTAGTTGTGTGGTGACCCAGCATAAGGCACTATTCAAGGAAGCTGGTGCCACAACGATTGGGACTGTGCCGGATCCGAGTCTGTTTGGCGTGAAAAACACCACAGCGATAAGACTCAGCTATGTATTTGTGGCGAAAGAGGCCCGTGGAAAAGGGTTGATGGGGACACTTCTTTCAAAGACGATCGAGTACACCGAGGCGGAGATCTTGAAAAAAGAGCTCGCCAAATCCTCAGACAAAAAGGACAGTTTTCGACTGATGGTGCAGAACGGAAAACACGTGGACCAGACGTTGGTGCGCCACTACCTTGGAAAGAAGTACGTGTGGTACCTCTACTCGGCGATCGGCCCGGCTTATTCCAAGTTTGGCTTCAAGTCGTACCCCGTCGAAGGCTACAAAATCAGTGGCGAGCTTGCCCACGGAAAATCGTACTCATACGTGGAAAAGCTCCTCTCAGACGACAGAGACAAGGATGCGGGCAAGAAGCTTCGCTTGCTCGACGGCACGGAGCCGCTGGATCGCGCGTTGATCGACCTGATTTTGCAGGGGAAACAGCTAGAATTGCTCACGGATCTCAACAAAAACGTGTACCATTCCGAGCTCCAGGGCGATCTGCGCTCGTCGCTGTCGTTGACCAATCTCTCGTCCGCGCTTTTGGCGAGAAGATCTTCGGGCCAGTTGTCGGCGGTGACGATGAAATTCAAGGAAACCGTTTTGGGAGACCCAGGCCAGTCGCTGCAGGCGGTGGCTTCTGACGCTATCCAGGAGCGGCGCAAGTCGTCGATTCTCCTGCTCGGATGCTCGAAATTCGCGGTTTTGCCCGAATTCCAAGACATTGACCATAAATTTGCGGGCCAACGAGTCACTGCCGAAAAGGCAGGAACCGCGGAAAACAGGAAATACGCGTCCATATACGGCGCGGTGCTCACGAACGAGCTCCAGAACAAATCGTTCTATGTGTTGTGGATGCCCGTCAAGGGCCAGGAATGCACCATCATCGCAATGGGCGAGTTGAAGAACGACATTTTCGAAACCATGACAAGTGCCCACCGCAGACGAAGTTCGTCGTTCACCGCCATCAACGAAATGGGCGGGCACAACTTCCAGGACTTGGACCTCTTGGTAAACACTGCGGTATATGTCGCGAAACGGCAGGCGCTCAGCCCTGGAGGAGGCTCAGTGCACGTCAGTGTGAACGATTTGCCCACCAGCATTCCCAGACCGGTGCTCCACGACTTCCTCCTCAACTACGTGCCCAAGGCTTATGAGGGGCAGGGAGAGAAGGAATTGGTCAAGTTCATTGCGGATTTCGCGGAAATTCAGATCTTGCCCATGTTACGGAAGTACGGGGCCAGAGACGCCAGCGACGCCAACTTCGAGTTGGACTGGGTCGCCAACAGTCTTATCACGTGGGGCTAGAGTATACCACCTTTGCAGATAGCTCAACTGGCGGGGGTCTGCGATTGCGGGCGGGATTGACACCGGCCAAAAACGGACGGCGTTTCCGTCGTGCATATCTGCAATGGCCGCTTCAGGTATAAAGGTAGAGACGGAAGAGAAAGAGACAAAGAGAGACAGAGAAAAAGACAGACAGAGAAAAAGACAGACAACGAAAAAGAGAGACAACCTGAAGACAACCTGAAGACAACCTAAAAACAAAAGATTGTAGATTCGTAACCAAGGCTTTGACACCGTTAAATATTCAAGTACACATTCAAAACACCGCTTTAGCAATACCCATACCTCAATAGCAGCATTCCCTTATCCTTACCCGATCGTGAAACAGCGACGCGGTATTAAGCTTCGCCTATCACAGGGAGCCGATGCAGCCCAGCAAAAGCAATTTTGCGGTGGTATCTCGGCATTTGAAAACAGCAGTGACGTGCGCGTGCATCCGCGCGCCCTTCTAAATAGTCGCCACAAGGTGAACGGATTGGTGGCATGCCCGTGCATGTACACAAGGGCTGTGTTTGCGCGAGTCAGGTGCCGAGTGCTGCACAGAAGCCGCACCCGCTATCCGGCATGTGAAACAAGGCGCATAAGGGTTCTGTACAGATCTTGCTTCCAAGTCCCGATCTGCGGGTCAGGCGGATTCTCGCTCGAAACACGAGCGAAGACACCGGCGACCACTCGATTCGGCAACCACAATCGCCATCGAAGTTGTCACAATCGCGCCCGGCTAAAGATGACCGCCGGTAACCTTTGGCAAAAAAATGCAGTGGTTCCCCGGATCTTCGAGAATGCCAAGAGCGGGGAACGTCAAGCTCGGGATTCGAGAGCAAATCCCGAAAGCAGACTAAGGCCAAGGCTTTTTTCACAAAGCGGAGTCTCGTCGCAGGCGGAACCTTGACACCGCCCCGCAGCGTAGTCATGGCTGAGAATACGCGCACGCGCAGATGCGATAGCGCGGTGGGATTGGCCGTGGGCTTTGGCGATATGAGCCTGGTTTTCAAACACCGGTGCAGGACAGGAGCATCAGCAGCATCTGGCGGCGCGCATGCATAACGCCGGTACTTCCAAGTGTTTTCCCCTGCCACATATATAACCCACGATCCCCACGGCCCGGTATGTGTTTCAGCCTTCTTTCCAGCCTTCCTACCCGCCGCCTTTTGTGACACCCCTCTTCTTTTCGCGTGCTTCTTCAAAGTCCCACCGCCCACTATAAGCGCCCTGACTGACCCAGACGCCATGAGCCGTCCCCTGTCGGAGATGCCCTACCAAAACCACGTGCCCTACTACTACGCTGGGAACTACCAACAGTTTCCCGCGCGCATGCCCGCAATGGACTACCACTATAATGGCGACCTGTCGTATCCGCAGACCCATGCGCCTGTGCCTTGGCCGCTATACAGGTCGGCGAAAGACGAGCTCGTGTCGCCCTTGGCCAACAACTTGAAGTTCCAGTACTCACAGGGCCAAAGCGTGCCCGTGCAGCCCGCGCAGTACGCAGCAGCGTATATGGTGCACAACGCAGCACTCGGCGTGCACGTGCCGCGCAGCGAACACACGAACACAGACCACAAGTCTGAGCACCGGCCCGACGGTGACGCGCTGGCGGTGCCGCCACGCTCGGGCACGGCGCTTATGGCACATCTCCCCCGGGCCACCAAACTCGCCCTTCTCGACCCGGGCTCTGGCTCCGACGGCTCCGAGCCCTCGTCCGGGCGCAGCTCCACGAAACTCCAGAAAACGAGCAAGTCTTCCGGCGCCTCCAGCGCCGCCGGCGACATGGCAAGCAACGTGTGCGACGTGTGCGGCAAAGAGTTCCAGAAACCGTACAACTTAAAAAGCCACATGAAAACCCACTCCACAGACAGGCCGTTCAAGTGTCTGTTCTGCCTCAAGACGTTTGCGCGGTCGCACGACCGCAAGCGCCACGAAAACCTCCACGGCGGGCAGAAGAACTTCAAGTGCGAGGGCTACTTGCGCAATGGCGTCACCAAGTGGGGGTGTGGCAAGCAGTTTGCCCGGCTGGACGCTCTCTCGCGGCACTTCCGCACCGAGACTGGCTACCTCTGCATCAAGCAGTTCATGGACGAGGAGAAGGAGCGCGAGGGCGACGACCCGCGTCCTGCCGAGTTGCTGTATCCACACCACCAGATGCATCCAGCACATCCATACTACCACGCGCCACAAAATGCACCGAGCGCTCAGCACCAGCATGCCCAGCATGGTCAGCATGCACAACAGTACGCGGTAAATGGCGCGGTGCGGTCATACGAGCCGGTGTCGTATGGGCATCCCCAGATTCTGCTTCCGCCCTTGCTCAGGCACTAGCAGCACTACATTTTACTTCTTTGTCGCGAGGGCCCTGCGGGCTCCCATGGCGACCCCTTTAGCGACCCTTTCACCACTAGTTATTCGGAAATATATAGAGAAACACCAACACAGCAACCTGAGGCGAAGACTCGCTTTTCATGTAGGAATGATGGGTGTGGGCGGGTTAAAAAGCTTAAACTGGTTTCGTATCAACTGGGCTTCTGTGCAGGGGCGCCTCCCCCAACTTGCGCTTACTCTTGCCCGGGGGTGGTGCATTAGAAAAGGGGCTGGCGGTATGAGCGGGATTGCGGGAAGTCGGTGCTAGGTACAGATTTTTGTGAAACCAGTCGTGGTTCATGAAAGGCAGTGCTAACTGTTTACTTTGCTATTTTTTAGTAGCAAATACGCAAAGGTGCCGCAAATCCAGCCACTCTAAATCCCAGAAGTTTATTTTGAAAAGGGTGAACGGACCCGAGTCCACCGGTGACGCGCTCTGTGTGCCGGTCGTGCGTATACGTGTTATGCTCGTAGTTTGCAGGCGTTGCGGGCGTCATGCACTATCCTCGCGGAGGCTCCGCGGCTGCTTGCACATGACGCTTGCTGGCCGCTATATTGTGGGGCGTTTTCTTGGTAGCCGAGATCTATTACTAAGGCGCAACGTGGAAACGAAGTACATGCACACGACGCAGGGTTTAGCGACAAAAGAAAGAAACCCGGTGAAACGGTCGTCGGCGAATCGGCAAATACCGGCCTTATCTAGAAGTGACAGTTGCGGCATTTTTCAAGCCCCGCCCTGAAGGTACGTGCTGCTAAACGGGGCCTGCATAGAGCCGGGATTTGAACCCACGGGGAACGGATAACCGTTGCAAGAAGAAGGTACCGGTGCCATACGTGATTCTGCCTCCGAGTGGGCCCTCGTGGATTTTCGAAGATTTTCCTGGGGGAATTCTAAGGATCACGTGACTTGAGGTGCTCCTGTCGTCATGCGGTGTAGTCTTAGTAATGGTGGCACATGCATGCGCATCGTAGTGGTCATCGTACTCGCCGCAAGACATTCCTAAAAAATTCCTGGAAAGACCCTTACCTGTGACAGAGGTATTCCTGGAAGATCCGGGACGAACAAGACAAGCTGGGCTTTTTGGCGCGCTTTGTTCTTTCGAGTCAAAGCCCTGTTTGCATTTTAAGCACTGGGGCAGCGAAGCCTCATGCTCGCTCTTGAGTGTGGGAGATTTTCAAGATAATGCCACTTTGCCTGGGCGTGGGTGGTGCTTACATAGTACGAGTGCTTTTCCATGCGAAGCTGGGGAAGCTGGAATCGGCGATTCGGAAAAGTGCGTGCTTTCCGGCATTCAGCGGAACGCCTCTGGCCTATGCATCTTTCCAAGAAGGACAGTTGCAGAATGGCGTGTTTGGTAGAAGTGCCCATGGCGGTCTTTTTCCGCCAAATTTTGATGTTGCCTTTCCGTGCCAGCTCGCCCGCAGAGTGCAATCTCCTAGTCGAGTAGTGGAGCGGCAGGCAGGGCGACGAATGGTCGTACTACAACGGGAGAGAAATGATAAACCATGGCCACAGGCAATACGAACAAGATCAAGAAGAATCACCAAAAGGAAAGTCACCAAAAAGAAAGTCAGCAAAAATAAAGTCAAACAAAGTCAACACAAACAAAGTCAAACAAAGTCAAAAACAAAGCCAACAACCCCTGGGGCGACTCGGGTGCTGCGCAGAGTATAAGAAGTTGGCCCTCTAGTCAGATTCATCAATATTCCTCACAGTGGACTCCTAATTCATTAGCAGTCATCTTATCGTTCCATCGACCCGTTACGGCCCAGAGTCTTACTATTACGTCAACAAGAACAAAGTCAAAAGTCAGCAGAAACAGCCTGTGTTCGTTTTCTCTCCCCCGTTCTCTCAGCGCCCATAATGCCAGTCTGAAAGTCTGACATTATGGGCACCCTACTGATCCCGGACGCTGCTCTGCACAGGTACGCAGCCTCTTGGACGGTAAACCCAAACCCCGTAAAAATAAATATAATAGAAAAGCACTACCTCTGGTCCGCTCCCGCACCATTCGTGTCCTGCATATAACACAACCCCACAACGCTGCGCCAAACCCCGAAATCCTGGGGTACCGGGCCACTACATAAGCTTCTACATCGCATTCTTTTCGTATTCCTTAACTTGGACAACATTCAAAGTTCGCCTACTGCGCTCATTGTTCCATCCCGCCGCGAAACTGAGACAGTTCCGCTGCCATCTAGCACCTCGCTTTCCACAATTTCACCTTCTCCAGCTTTTCTTCCAAGATGGAGATCCACTTTCCCTCGGAAACAAACGTCCCGCGGCTCCCCGTGCCCTCGCTTGAGGCGACGCTCCAGCAGGTCTCGGTGGCGTTGAAGCCCCTCCTCACATCCGACGAATACGAGGAGTTGCTCTACGAATCGGCGGAGTTCATCACCAACGAGCACGTGATCCGTGTGCAAAAACACCTCGAGGCAGCCGCCGACAACCCGGCCGTGTCGTGCTACCTCAATGTCGTCAACGGCGAGAGCTACCCGGGGATCTACGGCGACTTGCGCGGCGACATTCTTCCCCGCAATCCGTACCTCGTTTTGGAGGAGGACCCGTTTGCACAGACAATCAGCCCGCCGAACCAGGCCCAGCGGATGGCGTCGTTGGTGAACTCCTCCTTGAAGTTCATCGTGACCGTGCGCAACGGCCATTTGAAGCCGGACGTGGCGCCCAAGAGCGGCCGGCCGTTGACCATGAACTGCTACAAGAACCTCTTTGGAACCACCCGGGTTCCTGCACCCTACCATCTGGTCTCCATCAAGAAGTACAGGCAGTTCAACGACTCGCGGCACGTGATCTTCATCTGCAACAACCAGTTCTACACGCTCGAGGTGTTGACCGAGTACCAGAAAGACAAGCACCAAGAAAGCAAGCACGAGCTCTGGTTCAACGACACCGAACTCGCCGCCATTGTGCAGGCCATCATCGACGACGCCAGCGCCGTGGACAGGGTTGCGTCGGTGAACAACGGAATCGGCGCCATCACCACCCAGACGTACGGACTCTGGGGTAGTGCGCGCACCGAGTTGGAGCGATCTAGCCCAGAAGCGCTAAGCGCCCTCGACAACGCCCTTTTCGTGGCCGTGCTCGACACCACGATCGCGCCCGTCACGGACCAGGAAAAAACGCGGGCGATTTCGCACGGCACGTCGCTCTTGGCGCAGGGCACGAACATCCAGATCGGCTCGTGTGCGCTGCGCTGGTACGACAAGTTGCAGCTCGTGGTGACGGCCAACGCGGTGGCTGGGGTCGTGTGGGAATCCACTTCGATGGACAGCACCGCCATCTTGCGGTTTATCAGCGATATATACACGGATCTGATCTTGAAGTTGGCACGCAATATTAACGGTGCAGAGGGCACGCTTTTCGACCAGCAGATCCGGTTTGCGTCGCAGAAGGAGCACCCCCGAAAGCCGGCAGCACGTGCGGTGGATTTCACCAAGACCCCGGAACTCCTGACCTTGGTGCACCTTTCCGAAACACGCTTGGCAGATCTCCTCAATCAGCACGAGTATAAGACACTCACGATGAAAGTCGACACCGTGGTGCTCTCCAAGTTGCACATTCTGCCGGACTCGTGCCTCCAGATCGGGTTCCAGATCGCGTACTATGCTCTTTACGGAAAGCTCGCCAACACCTTGGAACCCATCACCACACGCAAATTCAAGG
The DNA here is from genome assembly GCA_030583255.1 of Metschnikowia kunwiensis. NCBI lineage: Eukaryota > Fungi > Ascomycota > Pichiomycetes > Serinales > Metschnikowiaceae > Metschnikowia > Metschnikowia kunwiensis. The sequence continues at coordinate 47,950 of JAJMHQ010000014.1, forward strand.
ACGCACGTACGGAGCTTATTGCGGTGCAGAACGACGCCATCGCCAACCTCGTCAAGCTCTTCATCACGTGCGACGACCCGCTGCAAAAATGGGCCGCCTTCAAGGCGTGCTGCGAGATCCACACTGTCCAATATCGCGACGCTATGTCGGGCCACGGGTTTGAGCGCCATTTGAACGCCCTTTTCCAGGTGTGCACGCGGCCAGACGCCATCAATAACTTGAACGAGGTGAACAAAAACACCACGCTTCCCCCCATATTGCCGCTCGACCAACTCCTGCAAAAATGTACGGCGTTTTTGGCCGGTGGGTTCTTCGAGAAGTTGACCAGCGCAGAGTTGTTGATCTCCAACTGCGGCAACCCGGCGTTGCGGCTTTTCGGCATTCCGCCGGCAATAGACCAGGGCTTTGGCATCGGCTACATCATTCACAAGGATGAAGTCGTCGTTACGGTGTCGTCTAAGTACAGACAAACACAGCGTTTTTTGGACACGTTCCAGTCGGTGATGACGGGCATCAGGCACATCGTGAGTGGCGAGGCTGACCTCGTGATGGAGCTGGCCGAGTGTGAGAACCGAAAACAGGAGTTGAAAAAGACGCGTGTGCAGCGTGAGTTGAGCAAAATCAACGTCGCCTCCTCGCTGACCAGACACCCCATAGACATCACTTTGGGCACTCCAGATCCGGAGCTTGCTCCACAAAACAAGGGGTCAGATGACAATCTGAATGACGACTATAAGTACTTGGGTGGCTATGGCTATTTCGACATGGGCCTGGTCACTATACGTGGAGACCAGATCTCGCAGGCCGAGCTGTCTTTGCACAGCCTTCTGAGGATCAACTCCAGCTTGAATTCGAAGGCCAACTCTCGCCAGCTGTCGCACTCGAACCTCCACCTTATGAGCAAGAAGTTCTCGCAGATTAACGACGTTAAGGAGCGGCTCTCATTGAGCGAGAAAATCAGAGAACGGTTGTACGCGAATGCGAACTCGTCGAGCTCGAGTTTGGGCGAATAGGGTAGATGAAAGGGCTGAGTTTTGGGAATACTCGGGATAGGGAACAGTAAAATTAGGAAATAAAGGCTCTGCTATTGCCACGCAAGGTGATCACTATGGAAAATGTTCCTTTCTGGAGTTTCATTCACCGGGCATCGTCTGGGGACTTGAGATCTATGAAGGTTTTTCAGGCATATTTTTCAGCGTTGCAGGGTGAGTGAGAAAGTAGCCCGGACACCCGGCAAGATGACGGTTCTTTTAATATTACCGTATGGATTTGCTGTATTACTGGTGCTACTGCGACTATTGCAAATTAGTAGGATTACGTGGCGGATCCCAAATCGCAGAAAATCTCCAGATTGGGTGAAGCTGGCCTTTTCCAATGTGCTTCTTGCGGGAACCAGGCTTCTGCAGTAAAGAAGCCCCACTCATCCATACTTTTGGGACCCTTCATCGTGAATTTGAGCCCGTCTCTCAATCACCTCTCCTTGTTTCTCGAATTTTTGACCGCAATTACCCGATCCCTCAACGTAGTGCCGTCTTTTGTCGCGAGCCAACTGCCAAAAACGGGGATTAGAGAGTACTGGAGTGAGAAATATGGACTGGTGGGAGATATGGGCTGGTCGTGGTGGTTATACGAGGGTTCGTGTACGCCACATATTCACTCCCCCAAAGAACGCAATGGTAGTGGGTGATGCTGATCATAGATATTGAAAAACTAAACACGCAAGAAAAAGTAGATTAGCATCAACGAAAAGTAGTATGTCTTTTATTATGCACTGTGTGCACTCCCGGTCACCTGTGGCTCGTGTGGGACAAGAGTGGACTTTCAGGCAATCTTTTTTTTTGACAATCGGGGACCTTCGGATTCATTGAGCGAGTGGAAGTAAATACAATTCCAAAAACTGGTCCCCTGCCCTTCCTACTTGTCCGTATTAAGCAACAGTGTGCACTACCTACACCAGTCTGACACCATCTTGATACAACTCCATAGGTCTGTCTGTTTTTCGAAATAAGATTGTTTTCCCGAAATGAGGTTGTTTTCTTGAAATTGGCCAACGACTAAAACGCACGTAAATCGGGTCTACGCCGTATCTTAGGCCACACTTGAACCCCTCACTACCTAATTAGTGCAATTTCTCCACTTTTTACGCCAAAAAGCTCCACAATTCAAAGACTTCCCATCAAAGAACGCACGAAAGCAACCGGATCGTACCCCAACCCAAACCACCACTAAAATCCAGTTATACCAAATCTCCATGTCTATGTGCACTCCCTGCATGGGTATAACGGCGCTCGCCTCCACGATCTTCGTAGCACTGTATTCACTATGGGTGGAATCACACAGCTCTCCAAAAGCTTCATTCGGATCCGCGGACCCGACTCTGCCCGGTTCCTCAATGGGCTCCTCACCACCCGGCTTCTCCCGAACGTGGTCAAGAAAAAACAGCACACCATCTCTGCCAATGAAAACCGCCATATTGGCTTGAACAGCACGGTGAATTTGCTGGAAAACTGGGGAGTCATGCACGAGGACATTTACGATCCCGAGCAGAACATCCACGTGACGCGTTCTGGCATTTTCTCCATGCTTCTCAACTCCAAGGGCCGGATAATCAACGAGTGTTTCAACTTTCCCGTGCCCTTCCATACGGCCACGCCAGACTTTGCAGCGGTGCACGAAAATGGACCAAATTACCTTCTAGAGGTCGATCCCGTGTACGAGAAGTCGCTAGCGTCGCTTTTGCGGATCCACAAGCTTAGCGCAAAGGTGAAGATCGAGAAGGTCCCCGACGTTTTCTCCTACTATTACTACAATGATACGCCTGAGTTTGAGGAGTGGCTCGAGAACATCCAGGAGCAGTACTTTCTCACCGCAGACCCGAACTCTGCTCTCGACAGCGCAAATCGTTTTGTCGCCGAGGGGCCCGTGATCCTGCCGAAATACGCAGATCACGTGGTGGGTTTTGCGATCGACAATCGGATCCCGAACTTCGGCGTGAAAATCTTGACGAATACGGCGGTAGAACGTCCAGAGACACTATTTTCGCCGGGTTTTGTGTCCAGGTTCAACGCTACGCCAGTTCCCGAAAACACGGTCACGGCGAGGCGGTTCATTAATGGCCTTTTCGAGACTTCCGATGCCCCTAAGGGCCATGCGCTTTTGCCTTTTGAGGCCAATCTTGACTACATAAACGGTCTTTCTTTGGAAAAGGGGTGCTATGTCGGACAGGAGCTCACGATTCGCACGTTCAACGGCGGAGTGATTCGTAAAAGAATTGTGCCTGTGGAGTTTGAGCGCGATGTTTCAGGGCTGCTTCAGGGCGTAGATCTTGAGTCTTTGACGATATCCAGGTCTCCACCCCCGACGGTGGATTCTGAGGCAAAATCTGAGGCAAAATCTGAGTCGAGACCCGAAAATCCTCTGCCTTTCGCGTCGCCCTTTGGATCCGCCAATACGGTCAGCAGAAGAGGAAAGTTGGCCAAATTACTCGCTGTGAATGGCACACACGGCTTCATGTTGGTGGCTGTGGACGAGGTGGAGAAAGACGCGAGGTTTGACATAGCGATTGGGGATGAAAAGGTGGCACTCCGGGCGTATTTGCCTGAATGGTGGCCCGTGGATTAATCTGTATATAGAGTGCTGCTGGGATTTTGCGCCGCTGAGGGCATGATAGTCGCTTCTAGACTACGACCTATGATTCTGAAAAGAGATGGTGTCGCTTCAGATCTTGTCACCTCGTGCAAGAGTGAGGAAACGCTTGGCGTGGATGTCTAGTGGGACTTTACAGCCAATGGGACCAGCACGCAGATTCAAGAATTTGGTGCTTTTGAGATGCGTTCCGGACATAGTGTTTTACGAATGGATCAGGGGGAGATCAAAACTTCAGCCTGGTACGATACCAGGTTCTAGAGGCTGTCGAAGTACCTGTTCTGGTCTGCCGCTTCGCGGTCTAATGATTGAACCAGTTGCATTTTTTCAAGCACCAGGACATATCGAAAGCCAAACACTTCCGAACAAAAGAGGGCTACACTGACTACGATTAGCACCAAAATTGCACCCAAATTGCACCCGAAACTGCACCCTCCCATCCATCCACAGCCCCGCGGAAATAGAAATATGCCGGTCAAAAGATTTTTAGAGACCGTCGCAATCATTCCAGTTATTTATCATTTCTCTCTTTGGTAGTATATCATGTGTAACACGTATGAAAGCAGAGTGTGATACAGAATCCAGTGCGCGTTGTCTCCCGCGCCATACTGTTCACTGCTCACCACACTAAAACACCAAATAACCACAACACCAAATACCACCGGAAAGTCCAACCAAGAGAAATCGAACCATCACCCATCACCCATCACCCAAACACCTATCATGGCGGCGCTCACGTTCGCACGCAACAGAGTGCTAGGGCTCATGCTCTTACTAGTGCTTATCACCGGATCACTTATCCTATCTGGCATGAGAAAACCAGAAGTGCTAGACCACATGAAAAACTACGCCGATAACTCCGGCTTCAACGAGTTTCTTGAAAAAACACAGCTGGCGGTGGGCGAGACCCTGGCCAGCATGAAGGAACGCGTGGCTGAATACTTGGGAAACTCCCAGTTGGTCGATCCGCTAGACGAACGGCCGCTAGTCGCCGACGAGGACCCTGACATGGAGGTGGTCAACCGCCAGAAGTACACAAAAAGCACAGGGGCACACGCCTCGGCGAAAACCGCGACGGCAGCTGAAACCGCGGTGTCGGCGAGCACCGACACGGGTAGAGCCGGGCTCCAGGGCGACGTGAAGGCCGACTTCGACCCCCAAACGGGCCGCCACGCCAGTGCTTTTGGCTTTTCGCTGGGGCCCGCGAGCTTCAGCTCGATGCCGGAAACGGCGTACCCGCCGGTGGCCGATCCAAGTAAGGAAAACACGAAGGAAACCGTGAAGTTCCGTTTTTACTCCCACAACGTCAAGAACGGCGCACACGATGAATTGGAGTTGGGCGAGGTTCCGTGGGACGCGCGGAAGCGGCTTGTGATCAACTCCATCAAACTCAACGCTGTGCAAAATACCGTTGTTTTCCTCCAGGAACCACTCAAATTCCAGATCGACGACATCTTGGAAGACCTCAATTTTCTCAACCCACACCAGCCGGAATGGTCCTACGTTGGTGGCGGGCGGAACGATGGACGTGAAACCGGCGAGCACGTGCCAATTATCTTCAAAAACTCAGAGTGGAGCTTGATCTACAACGATACGTTCTGGCTCAATGAGCGCTACACCCGGAGACCCTTGCTGGGCTGGGACGCCAAGTACCCCAGAATCGCCACTTACGCCACGTTGCAGCATAAGTCCTCAGGGCAGTTCATCAATGTCTTGAATACGCATTTGGACCACAAGGGCAAAATCGCCCGCAAAGAGTCGGCCACGCTCCTCGCGGAGAAAATGCGCAGTCTCAACAAATGGCCGCTGTTCATCGTGGGCGACTTGAATGCGGTCGCGGACGACGCCAGCCACAAGGAGTTGGCCAAGCACTACATGGATGTCCACGAGCTCGTGCCCGACTTCAGCCGATACGGCCACCCGGACTACTCCGTCACGGGCTTTTCCGGGAAGTACCTCAAAGAGGCCAAACGTATCGACTATGTGTTTGCGCCGCGGTACACACGCAAGCTCTCGGAGGCCACGTGCGACCGGTCCCTGCCCTTTTCCTTACAAGTAGTGGGCTACGGCATCCTCCACTCGAAGTACGGCGGAGTGTATATGAGCGACCACCGGCCCGTGATGGCGGACTTCGTCATGAGGGGATGCGCATGAGGCTAGTGGGGTTTTTGTTTTTGGTTTTTTGGTTTTTGGTTTTGAAAATGATGGCTGGGTTGGGCCATACTCGTTGATCAGGTTTTGCAGCCAAGGAGTGGATGAGCTGGCGGAGACAGGCTTTGGTTACACAAAGTTGAGAAACTACACTCACTTTTTGAAAGATTCTCTTACTACCCGCTTCTGAACCACATCCATTCCTTTGATTTACATCGAAATTGATGGCGCGGTGGTACTGTTAGCAGCCACTTGACCCGCGCGAGTGCGAATGGGGCAACCGCACACGTGACCCATACGAACACCATAAAGGGCCACCGTGATCAATCCAAAAAAGGATTAAACAAAGGAAGGTAAAAATTCTTGACTCTCCCCAACCTGGAAATCCCCGTCTTTTGTGCTTTCTGACGAACACCCAGTCTGCTTCTGCTGCGTGCCACTCGCACGAGAGTCCGGGCCCCGCACGACCCTGGATCGAAAGAAAAAAGAGCAAAAATTTCAGTACGCTCCAACCCCCAAACACCCGCCACCGTCAACCACACACACCATGTCTTACGACGACATTGAAAACGCAGTGCCCGACATCGTCATCGGCTCGTCCATGCCCGAGGAGGAGACCGACATTTACGAGCACGAGGTCGAATCTGGAGCCGAGGAACAGGAGCCAGAGGAGGCCCCAAAGGAGAAGAAATCCGTTGCTTTTGCCGGGCTTGAAGACGAATACGACGAAGAGGCCGCACGCAGAGAGTTTGAGGAGGGCGGCGGGCTCCCCGAGCAGCCGGAAAACCCGGACTTTTCGCAATTGACGCCGCTTTCCCACGAAATCATCAACAGACAGGCCACAATCAACATCGGTACCATCGGCCACGTCGCCCACGGTAAGTCGACGGTGGTGAGAGCCATTTCAGGCGTGCAGACCGTCCGTTTCAAGGACGAGTTGGAGAGAAACATTACCATCAAGTTGGGATACGCCAACGCCAAGATCTACAAGTGCGACAACGAGGCCTGTGAGGCGCCCGGGTGCTACCGCTCGTTCAAATCCGACAAGGAGATCCACCCCAAATGCCAGCAGCCCGACTGTAACGGCCGCTACACGTTGGTGCGTCACGTGTCCTTTGTGGACTGTCCTGGTCACGACATTTTGATGAGCACCATGTTGTCGGGTGCCGCCGTCATGGACGCCGCGCTCTTGTTGGTGGCGGGTAACGAGTCGTGCCCCCAGCCCCAGACGTCGGAGCACTTGGCCGCGATTGAGATCATGAAGTTGAAGCACGTGATCATCTTGCAGAACAAGGTCGACTTGATGAGGGAGGAGTCCGCGTCCGAGCACCAGAAATCCATCTTGAGTTTTATCCGCGGAACCATTGCGGACGGCGCGCCCATCGTGCCCATTTCTGCGCAGTTGAAGTACAACATCGACGCGGTCAACCAGATAATCTGCGACTACATCCCCGTGCCCCCCAGAGACTTCACCGCATCGCCCCGTTTGATCGTCATCAGATCGTTCGACGTCAACAAGCCCGGTGCGGAGATTGACGACTTGAAGGGTGGTGTTGCCGGTGGGTCCATCTTGAACGGTGTGTTCAAGATCGGCGACGAGATCGAAATCAGACCTGGTATCGTTACCAAGGACGACAACGGAAAGATCCAGTGCAAGCCCATTTTCTCCAACATCGTGTCGCTTTTCGCCGAGCACAACGACTTGAAGTTCGCCGTTCCCGGTGGGTTGATTGGTGTGGGTACCAAGGTGGACCCTACCTTGTGCAGAGCCGACAGATTGGTGGGACAGGTCGTGGGCTCCAAGGGCAACTTGCCCTCCATCTACACAGACATCGAGATAAATTTCTTCCTTTTGAGAAGATTGTTGGGAGTCAAGACCGAGGGCGCCAAACAGGGCGCCAAGGTGCGCAACTTGGAGACCGGGGAGGTGTTGATGGTCAACATCGGGTCCACGGCCACCGGCGCACGTGTCATTGCCGTGAAGGCCGACATGGCGCGTTTGCAGTTGACGTCGCCTGCATGTACAGAGGTGAACGAGAAGATTGCTTTGTCGAGAAGAATCGAGAAGCACTGGCGGTTGATTGGGTGGGCCACCATCAAGAAGGGCACTACGTTGGAGCCTGTGGCATAATCGTTTTTTCGGGGAGATCTTCTAATTCTGTATTTATAGTCATGTTACGACCTATGTGTCAATGTTTCCACCGCTAGCATGTATTCCTCGCTTTGAATAAACTTAGGATACGAGTCAACCTCCATCAACCTGTACACCGAGTAGGCGATTTTGCTGAACACACGGTCGATTTTCTCGAGCACCGCCATGGTGTCCATCAACGAGTTGTGCTCCTGCAACGCCTCTATTTCTGAGGACGTCGAGCTGGACTCTTCGGCAATGGATTGGATTATCGTGTCGGACCTCAACTCAAAAGTCATTTCATCCTGAGTGATGGGCGTCTTGAGATAGGCAGCAAAGTCACCGTCCGAAAGCGGTGCTTCCTGGAAATTTCCCCCTCGAATTAGTGCAATTACCCGGTTGATCTCCTGCTGTAACCCAAAATCGATATTAAGGTTGCACGCGGAATCTGCACTGAAGTACCTCGAGCAGAGGTACGATGCCATGGCTAGGCTTTTGCTCGCCATTTTCTCGGCTGCCATGTGCAACCGCTCCTTCTTGTCGTCGTCAGTGGTTTTGGCGTAGTGCCTCACAAGCGACGACAACTTGCGCTTGACGCCCTGGAACTCCTTCAACTGCAAAAACGCGTTGATGTTCTCCGAGCACTTTTCCTTCTCGAGGTGGCTCTTGAACAAGTGCCGGATGCCGGGGTCCGCAAGCAACTTCTTGAACACGTCTTTTTCGTAGTTGTGGTCCGCTTCCTCGCTTTCGCCCGAGGCGCATTTCTTCATATCCTTGGCCTTCGCCGGTGCCCACCGGCACAAATTCTCCTCCGTGTCGTTCCAGGTGTAAAACGCGTCACGGTGGCCCATAAACGTGTCCCCAGTGCCGTTTTTTGTCACCGGTATGATGAGCCCATAGTGGAGCATGAGCTGGCCAAACTCGATCGCCTCGCTGGCGCAGTAGAGCGTCGTGCAGTCGCAGAGCCACTGCACAAAGGCCTTCCCAGAAAAACAGTACTCCACATAGATATCCTTCTTTTCGCTCTGGAAAACCCGGTCCCGGAACACGCGCAACCCGGACGCAGACTCGTAGTACTGCACGTGGGAGTCGGACTCTGGGTTCGAAAAGTACCGGTGGTGGAACGGGCTGTACTCTGTGGGCTCGGCCAGCACTGCGGCCGTGCCACTGAACAAAATCTGGTCCGAGTCTAGTAGAAAGCCCGGCTCCTCGTGGATGTACAAGTTGGATGCAGGTTTCTGCCGGGCCTCGGGCGACCACACGTTGGGCTGCGGGCCGAGCATCTCGGAGATGAGAATGTGGTTGAGGTACTTGGAGTAGAGTGCTCTGCGCGTGGAGCTGGAGCGGTCGAACTGGAAGAGCTTCATGGTGTTGAAGTTGGACCTGACCACCTCCGGCATGGCCCACCGCTTCATGCCCACGCTTTTGCAGAAGTTGTAGAGAAGCGCAGTGCCTTTTGGCGTGATTTGCACCAAGGAACTGGCACCAATGGCCACCTCTGTTCGCGACGACGGATCGTGCAAAAGGTGCCCCGTGAAGAACTTCTTGAGGAGGCTCAACGCCAAGTCGGGCCCGAACGAGAACGAAATCACGTTGTCGATAATGTCCAGTTCGATTCTGAGACTCAAGCTCTCCATGGCCAGAATGGCTTCGTCAACTTTGAAACTGTACGGGTGCGACTTGCTGAGCTGTGGAAGCAAGCCCTTGCGCTTGGGCTTCTCTCCCGTGAGCTTCAACAGGATAATCAAGATGGAAAAGGCCGCGATGAAATTCTGCTCGTTGATCTCAAAGCCGTTCGCGAGGAACCCTTTGACCCTGGGCCGCAAGTCGTCATTGTTAGCACCCGTCAAGGACATGAAAGCTGTAAAATCTGTTGAAGGCACCAAACGCTAGGTGGCGAGAAAACGGGAAAAGGGAAAATTAACTTTCCCGGTTCCAGCACCGCTGACGCATGCTGGCGTCCTTATATGCGTGAGAAGCCTGGGTGTGGAGGCGTGAGATGAAACTGGCAAGCTGAAACCTTCGCGCGCATATTCTGAAACACTCACAACCGTGTAAAACGCCTCACGTAGTTGTCCTCCGGAATCGCCCGCGCAAGCTCGTCAAGGGTGATGTCGAGCTGGAGCATTTTGGAGTCGTCGAGCATCGCGTCTTTGTACACGTGGGCGCCGGGGTTGGCCTCGTTGTGGCCCGTGATCACGTCGAATAAAAGACCCGTCCTGTATATAACCCGCCAGCATCCCTGGAGCACTTTAGCCGGGTAGATGCTTTTCGTGATTTTGATCCCCGCCAAGCTCTGGTTGTCGATGTACGACGTTTTCGAGAAAAGCGTGGTGGACTCTTTGTTCTCGTTTTTCATCATCTCCACATACTCTCTGTACGCCAATTTAAAGTTGACCTGGGACGGCGACCTCACAACCCAGCGCGCGGCGGCCACCACGGTTAAAAGCTCAGCAGTAGATAGAGACGCAACCATGGCCTCCACGCCACAAAGCGCCAAATTCAGATAAGTGTTGAAATCGTCCGAGTGCGGGAACGGGCGGTTTTGGCTGATTTTGGAAATGGGAAATGCACACTCGTTGTTGAATTGCCGGTGGCTCTTCGTAGTGTAGAACGTGCGGTACACCGATTTCGTGAGTCCAGACTGCGTTCTGAACAACTGCTCAATATGGGCGTTCCACTGTTTTGGGTAGTTCTCGTCGCCAAAATCCGCAAACCTCAGCTCCGCCACGGTGAGTGCAATTTTGGCATTTTCCCAGAAGCTCTCGAGCGTACTAGCCCTGCTTGTCTGCACTCTCCGCTGGCTAAATCGACTTTTAACTCTCTTTTCGAAAGAGTCCACCAACGTGATTCTGGGGGTGACTCCCACTATGCAGATCGGCACTTTGGACACCTGAGACAACTCGAAAAGATTGTATAGAATCGTCTGTTTTCCGCCAATAAACCTCTCCATCTCGTCTATGACAAATATGACTCTGATGGGCACGTCTTCACTGTCTGCATTTGGATCGTCGAGCTTGAAAAGCGCAGACAAAATGTTGTGAAAAGTGTCGCTGATGGCTCTCTGCTCGTAAGTGTTGTCGTCCTCTCCTGCAAAATCCTTGAGCTTGAGGTCCAATTGTCGGGCTATTTCGCGGATAGCATGCTGGTCTGTATGGTGGAGAGACCCCGAAAGTCTAATTGTAATGAAGGTATCTGGATTGAGATTTTCGAGTTTTTGCAACGCCTGCTCCACTATCGTCGTTTTTCCTGATCCGGCCGGTCCAGTGAGGAGCACGGTGTGACTTTCCGAGTCGTGTATGGTGTGGCTGAAGATAGAGTATATCTCCTTGTAGGGGGCATATAAAGACGAGATTTCGATGGGTAAAGGTGTGTTTCCGTTCACCTGCGAGAGAATGATTCGCTTCATTTTTTGGATATCCTCGTGGGATGGGTAGTCGTGGGCTGTGGCGGTCTGAGTTGGTGGAGCGTTCTTGGTCTCTTTTTCCGCATGATCCATGTCTACGTCATTTTCCATGCCATTTTCTTCAGTTTCTTGTAAAAGCTCGCCTGGATTGTCCGCTTCGATGCCTTTTTCTGGGTCAAAGTAGACGGTTTGGTACATTTCTTGGTCATCGCCACCGGCCAGAACCTGCTCAATTGCTGCATCAACCACTTCTGCTTCTTTTCCAGTCTGGTCAGCTAGCCTGGCTGTATCTGGAGCCATCAAAGAGACTATATCAGACGCGTCAGCTGGATCTCTGGAAGCATCTAGTATTTCCATGGCATCCTCGAATTCCAGGTCAGAAGATATGTTCACCAACTCACTGTCCAAATCGTAGCCCCCAGACGGATCCTGAGCGGCGATCTGGGCGGTTTCTGCCGCTCTCTTTTTAGCACTCAATTCAGCAAGAATTTTCTCTCGCGTCGCGTCGTCGAGCGGCACCAGCTTCAACTGGCGCCGCTGCTTTTTCACTGACCCCTTGTTTTCTGCTTGCTTCTGTTTTCTCAATTTCCTGAGCTGCTTTTCCACGGAATACTTGATCAACTCTTCCTTGTCAAAAACAGCCAGGCTTGTCAGATGCAGCATCGTCGGTGTATCAGGGGCGTGAATTTCTGATGGGTTTTCTGATGGGTTTTCAGTAGCGAAATGCTCTTCTTTGTCCTTTGTGTCGGAGTCAAGATGGGCAGAACTAACCGACAGACTAGTACTCGTATCCAGCACCAGGTTTCTTTGCGACTTTCCGCGGTTCTGTCGCTGTAGTTTGGCCTCTCTGATTTCCTCTACAGAGGCGAGCCTCACGGGCCCGAAATCGTCCTTGAAGTCGTCGGCGTGTGACATATTAGTGGGGGTTTAGTCGTGGCTTCCTGCTTGGTGAATCAGTACTAAGACCATTGAGCGCGCCCGGTGCGGACCCAGGATTTGGTTAATAAAGCAGATGAAATCGGTAATACAATGCTTTTTGATGGATAACAAGGTGTGGTGAATCATAAGAAAAGTTTCGGAAGTTGAAGGAAAGCCGTTGATTTTTTCTTGCATGGATAGAATTAGTTTTCAGTTTGGGTCCTAACTTGTTACTGTTATTGACAAATAATGTGGCCCTCCGAAGCTAGAATTATATCATACACCATCTTGTTATAAATCCGGGATTCAGTAAAACAAGAAGGAAAACAATCATTCTTCTGAGCCGATCCTCTTTTTTTAGTAGACATATTCCAACTCTTATTCGTCAAATATAGCGTCGCCCAAGAGAGGATGTCTATTCACTGGCTGCGAAAGACTGCAATGACCAGCCAGAAAACGCAACGAAACAGGCAAACCCGTCCAAAAACTCTCACCCTGACCTACACCTGACATCTAACAAACTGATCATATTTAGAGCCTATTTTCCTAAACTCTTCTCAACTTTTGGTTATTGCACCTCCCTCCACCCTTACTGTTCAAGCTTAAGCTGGAAACTTTCACATCCATCCTCAGCCAACTTGACCGGGATTTGCGCAAACTTTCCACTGCCGTGCTTTCCTTTTTCGTAGAGACACCAGTCGGACTTTCCCCCGTAGCTCACGACTCCAGACGATTTGTCAACCTGAAATTGGAATCTGGCCGCAATATTTTGCCGATTGCAGTTCAAAATTCCAGCGGAATCGACTCCACACACACCCTTGGAGCTGACGAGATTGATGCCCCCAAACTGCAGGTTTCGGGCCTGGAATTTGGCGCACGTGCCTTGAGTGTACCATTGACCGTTACTGATAAGACATCCCAGATGGCCAGAAAGCTTAATATTTCCGCGTTTTCCGGCCGGCACTTTTGGTGGCTGGCCCGGGGGCGGTCTGAAGTCGCCTTTCGGGATGAATTTTATGCCCTCTTTTGGGCAGTTTGACCGGGCCAACGAAGGAATGGGAACAAACTGTTCATTGGTCAAAGGGCCCTGTAAATAGTGGTAGTACCACACTTCCTGTAAAGCCTGGTAGCGGTTGCACTTGAAAAACACGCTGTGGCCCTCAAATTTCGAGTTGAGGGCCTCGGCAATCTCATCGTAAGTATACGTTTCAGTGAGCGAGGGGACGATTCCTTTTTCCGCCAAGAAGTCGAACGTCGGGTATTTCTCGTACAATTTCACCGCAATCAGGAGGAAATCGTAGACGTTTTCGTCCTCCTTGAAGTCGGGGCCGTAGCAGTCGGGCCGGATGGTCTTGATGCACGTGGCATGTTTGTTGAATTCATGCACCCACAACAGCTCGTCGTCACCGTTGAAGTTTTTCCACGACTTCTTGATTTTAGATAGCAACGCACCGTCGTCAAACTCGTCCACCAATATCCGCTCGATGTCCCCGCGCTGGATGTTCAATTTCCCATTGCAAAACTGCTCATAGGAACCATCGCAGTTGTCTGGCCAAAGGCCATGTAAAGTAAACGAATCGTTACTTCCAATTGCGGGGTAGTAGTCCCAAAACTGGGTCTGGAGCATAATCCCACCGGGGCTCTCAAAACAGCACGAATTCTGGATGGGTGTGGAATTCGTGCATGTCAAAGGAAGATTTGTTGGGCACAGCTGAGAAGCACCAGCAAAAACATCTTGGACCGGGCGTAATTTCGCGAGATTGGACCAGATTTTCGCGGGGAAAAAAGCGTTATCGCCGTTACCGTTGCCTGTATCCGGCACGAGTGCCGCGTGTGCACCTGCTAGTACGATGAGGGCGTTTATCTTCATGGAGAAGTAGTAGTAGTGAGAACGAGCATGCCTATCTTATCGGCTTATCTGGGCTGACCCGCGCACGTGACCGCGTGCCGAGACACCCGTACACCAATCTTAGTAATGCCCGAGCAAGTTTCCAGCCCGAACTGTTTCCATACTCGCTAGTACTCCAACATGTCTCACGAATTGCCTGAATCTGTGGTTGGCCTCTTGAAGGCCAAGCATTTTGTGCACCTTGCCACGTGTCTTGACAACACCCCTCACGTGTCGCTTATGAACTACACGTACTACTCACAGGGCAGTGTCCACTATATCATTATTTCCACACCGATCAATACCACCAAATTCAAGAACATGACCCAAAACCCACGCGTGTCTCTCTTGGTGCATGACTGGATCACGTCGAAGCAAACGGAAACTGGGAGAAGAAACTCGCTTTATGAGCTTTTGACCAACATTAACAAGGCAGAAACCAACAGTGTGTCTGTGATGCTTGACGGCGAGGCTGCAGTAATAGAAAAAACAGACAAGGCGTACAATCTTTATACGTCGTTGCTTTTGAACGGCGGATTCAACGATGAAGTGCAGGCGTCGAATTATGTGACCAATTGTGACAATGCGTTGGTGCTTATTACGATCAAAGCATGCAAGGTCACGGATGTCGACAACAATGTGCAGCTGTACTAGTTTTTGTAAATAGCCAAGATCGAAATATTATGACATCAGATGGCTGTGAGGGCAAAAAGTAATGCCGGTCCCAGGAATCGAACTTGGGTCTGCTCGGCCACAACGAGCTGTACTTACCACTATACTAGACCGGCTTCGGTGAACATTTTGGAAGCCGCAATTAATATGTTCACTAGACGGAACCAGAATATTTTTCTCGCTGTTCTGGCCTTTTTTCTTACTTGAAAGCACTCTTTACGATGTGTAACCTTATTTTGACTAGTTTACGACTCATTTCAGGCAAAATGTAGCTATATACTACCAGTTTTACTTATAGAACATTTGTCGGCTGAACGGCCCAAAACGACCTATTTCGGTCCGAGAAAACCCCAGTTTTCTCTCCGTTGCCAGACTCGAAATACCACCTCAGTCATACATCTCTTTGTTTCATTGTCCAGACGTGTCAAGAAAGAAAAAAAAGAGATGTCTCCCCCAGAATCCTTAATAATAGCCACACTTAAATTTACGCACCTCAAGTCCTCAGAACATCTACAGCCTCATTCCGATTAAATACTATTACGCCTATAAATGTCTATCCTCTAGAAAATAGCGTCCAATGTGCAGCACAAGCACATGGCCGCCAAACATCCCATCAACATGCCGTTGTTGTTACTACTGGGTCTCTGCTGCTGCACATAATATGGCTGTTGGGGTTGTTGTTGATAATAACCGCCCTGGGGAGGACCCTGCTGGTAGCCGCCGTTATATCCTCCCTGGTTGTACCCCTGCTGGTAACCCTGTTGCTGATAGTTTGGCTGTTGTGGGGGAGCATAGCCTCTGGACGTCTGGTTGTTTCCTGAATTGGAGTATGGAGCGTTGGCCTCCTTGGTGTCCCATGATGGAGGAGGACCCGTGGGTGGATTGTAGTTAGACATGAGAGAATTTGTGGGTTGGTGGGTAAAAGAGGTGTGGTCAAAATAAGATACTTTGGCGGGTGAGAGACCACGAGTATGGTGCGGCGTGTGCAGGACAATGACGTGGAGAGACTTTTTCTTGGCGGACAGGCGGCGATCTGGGATTATTCTTTAGATGACTGGGTGGGATTAAAAAGATACGTGTTTGTCTGTGTGATTGGCAGCCTCGAAAATTGTCTGCTCGTGTCTGGTTTGCCTGTTTGCCGCTGCTGTTTATGGTCTCTTTTTAGCTGTTCGCTCTCGTAACCATGATACGAACTGCGCCGCATAGTGTGACCACGGGGCTCAGAGAGTCATACTGAAAAAGCCGGACAGCAGACGAGCAGAAAAAAAAAAGGGGATTCCAGAATAGTGACCTTTTTGAATACGCAGTACACACACGAGGCTATTTTTATGTCTCATTCGACCGTCTAATTTGGTACCCCGCAGTCTTATCTCGGCTACTTCGGCTATTAAGCGCATCTTTACTAGTGATTTGCGTGCACAGAGAAATAACAAAGAATAGGCGATTTTGAATTTTGTTCGTCTCGGCGATGCCAGAGGATATCAAGAGGCCGAGAATATAAATTTGTTATCACGAACTTATGGCAAGTGGATGATATGGTGTAGCATCGATACTATAATTTCAGAGACCATAAAGGGACCATTTGAATTCACTTTTGAGAAACAGCCAGAAGATATCTCTGGAAGGACTACATCTACTAGTCCCCAGAGAATCCAAGATACTACTTATATCCCATTTTCGTCTATACGCTAACCGCAATTTCCTCCTGGATAACTTTGAAACAGGATGTGCTTTTATTTGAGAAAGGATGATCTGCGTTCTTGGTGTGTAGTCATCGTCGTTTAAATATGAAAGTTAGGACTGTGGACCTGACTGCTACATGCGAAAATGCTAAAGCAATAGTCGAAAAACAAGGACATCAGAAATATAAGCAGCGTTGTGATATTTTCCTCATTGCTTGTGGATGTTGGGATGGTTCTCGTAGTGAACGTAATGGGAATTCGAGGTATGAGAACGAAGAAGATCAAGTGTCACATTCGTCATCGACCTCCTTATCTGGATGACCCATTCCTTTTCTCCTATCCTTCATGGAGAAGTAGTTAGCAACACTGTCATGAATTGCCTTGAGAATCATGGAGAGGAAAAGGTATATTTCACTCCTGGTCGTATCAAAACTAGAGATCTTTATGATGTAATGGTTTATGTGAACAGGCTAAAACGAAGAACTTTTATCACAGGAGATTCTCAGAGTGTTTACCCAGAACAGAAGACTATCAAGAAAACAAAAAAAAACCCCCGATCAGCGGTATCGGTTATAGACCCTAGCTCGTTCCGGCTTAAAGAAGCCCTTCTTCCACTCACTTGCCAGTGTTCCGTTCCAACAACTAGAAAGTCTGTTACGTCTGTTACTATCTGAGCGTATGTCCCAGATAAATAATACGAAGACGAGTCAACATATGCAAAATACATGGAGAATGTACCATGTCTTGGATATAAATGGAATCTTTACTCAGATGTATTGTATCTGAACGGAAACCCCCGTGACCGCTCCCATAATCATCCAAATCTCTGATCCTCCGTCAAACCCTGCCACACAAATATAAAAAAATGCTCCTTGCCCTAAAACACTACTCCGACAGCTTCACCATACTTCCCCAAGCTGCAAAATGGTCTGAGATCTACGCGGTACCCGGTCCAGAATATACATTTCCTATTTGGTGCGAACAAGTAAAAGCGTAGATAAAAATTTTCAGATGTTATATGCCGGTCGCAGCTACCCCGGCATTTGCAGTCTGAGTCAGGGGACCAGCAAATGTTCAAAAAGTTGATATTATTGCATAAAACTGACATATTGTCGCTCAAAAATGTAGCTGAGTTCAATTGGATCCAAAAGAGTAAACCTGTCTAGCATTCGTAGCGCACCAGATCACACACCATATATGGAGAAGTGGGAGCAGTGGACGGCCAGATAAGGCCAGACCAATTACGTCCAAAAACACCGGAAAACGCCTGAAAAGATCAAGCACGCACACTATGGCCCACCGAACCCCACAGAGTCCTTCCCCTCCCAAAATCGCCATCTTTTGGTCAAACCCCGAAATCAGCCTAGCCTTCCTACCACGTCACGTGCGCACCGCGAGGGCTCAGCCCTGGCCCAATGCGGCAGGCGTGCTCAGCGCTCCCGCACGAAACGCGCCCGAGCACACATCTCAGCACGGTGGACTGCACAGAGCCGCGCGACCAGGCAAATTTTCGCCAGCGTGCGAGCTCTACATCACCAATCTTGAATCTTCTTTTTTTCAGTATCGGTACTAAACATGTCTGACGTCGAGGAACAACAACAGCAAATCGAGGAGCCCGTCGTGCAACAGGAGTTGCAGTTGGTCGAGTTGGCCACGCCCATCCCCGCCGACGTGCAGGCTGCCCAGCAGGAGATCAAGTTGTTCAACAAGTGGTCTTTTGAGGACGTCGAGGTCAAGGATGTTTCCTTGGTGGACTACGTGCAAATCAGATCCCCTGTGTTCGTGTCCCACACCGCCGGTAGATACGCGTCCAAGAGATTCAGAAAGGCCCAGTGCCCCTTGATCGAGAGATTGACCAACTCCTTGATGATGAACGGTAAGAACAACGGTAAGAAGTTGAAGGCCGTCAGAATCGTCAAGCACGCGCTCGAGATTGTGCACGTGCTCACCGAGCAGAACCCCTTGCAGGTGGTTGTGGATGCCGTGGTCAACTCCGGTGCCAGAGAAGACTCCACCAGAATCGGTTCTTCCGGTACTGTCAGAAGACAGGCTGTGGATGTGTCTCCTTTGAGAAGAGTCAACACTGCCATTGCTTTGTTGACCATCGGTGCCAGAGAGGCGTCGTTCAGAAACATCAAGACCATCTCCGAGTGTTTGGCTGAGGAGTTGATCAACGCTGCCAAGGGTTCTTCGACCTCTTACGCCATCAAGAAGAAGGACGAGTTGGAGAGAGTGGCCAAGTCTAACCGTTAAGCGTATAGTGTATATTTTCATCAAGTCATTAATCTGCGAAGAGACGTAGGTGGATTTACCGTTGTGTTTTCTACTCTAGTTTTATTTTGCTTCGTATGTAGTGGCTGTCGCATGAGAAGCTTCAGTCCACGCCATGCGTTTTGACTACACTTTACGAGTTGCCAGATAATGAAGGTAGATCAAAACACCACCTCAGGCAGGTTTCTCACAGCCGTACTGGTTTGCTGTGACTTGCACACTTCCAGTGGTTGGTGATTAGTGCCGATGGTTCGACGTTATTATGAGTTATTGAGTTGGCTTTTCAGAGTAGCGTGGTACAGTTATAACAATAAAAAGTCTGTGATTATGGGCTGAAAACTGCTTCCCAGAATTTAAGGAGATCTCTTTCTTTTCATTCTGGGAGTATAAATCAATCATGTTCTCTTTCTAAAAAGGATAAATGCATGGACGGCCCGTTGTCCCTATGAATTAGACGAAAAAGGGTCTATTGTTTAAGCTCGACTCGGGATGTTTTGGCGTCAATGCAACGAATCGTACCATAACGGATGGAAATTGTTTTTGTATCATAGTGAGGACTGTCACGACTAGTTGTCCACTTCGGTCAGTGTAATATTCCAGGCACCGTTTCGGACCAAGTTTTTCTCCCTCTTTTGGACCACCTCCAGTTTGTCTTCCTCATCCATTCCCATATAAATAAAACATAAATAAACAAAATGATAATAAATAAGCATAGTCACATATCCCGATGCTCCTAGACCCGGATTGGGTAGAACATCCGGAGTAGGTAGTACACCGGACCCCCACCCAATAGCTGGTTGTACCGTTCAATCCTCGCATGCAACACCTCCTCCAGCTCCGGTGCCTTACTCTCAGTGTCTGCAATGTCCCCTTCCTTTCTTTCCTCTGTCTCAATCGCAAGTTCGAGCTGTTCTTGTGCCTGCTTAAGTCTCGCCATAAACGTCTGGCGAATCAACCACTCTCTGTTCACAATCATGAGAAGAGCACCGAAAAAGTAGCAGCAGCCCGTGAATATCTGTGCGTGTCGGTACGACTTGGCCCCGGCATTGGTCTGCAACTTGAGTGCGATTACTTCAGCAGGAAGCGAAAAAAGTGACACGATGATGTTGAGGCCTCCCCACGCAGCAGGGATCTTCTCGGGGATTCCCCGGAATACGAGCACGTCGTAAGCCAAAGATTGCGACATTAAACTGCCGATTCCCACTGCTCCTCCAATGAGTGCAGCGAGCACCATAATGGATACATAGGACGTGGCATTCAACCAGAACGCCGTCAGCAAGATGCCCACGTATAGGCAGATGACTATGGCGGTGTTGTTACGCCCGAAGGAGTCCCCCACATTGCCGAAAAGCGGCCGGCCCACAACCTGCAGCGCATTCAATACTGCCAAAATGTTAGAACTTTCCGTGTGCGACAACCCGACCGAGGTTGCAACCGCAGCAAACGAGTAGAGGATGATCACGTAGCCAAGCAAGCACACGCCAAACCAGATGCCCGTGATGATCAACGGGGCGTTATTGAAGATGGAGAAGTTGAACACCACTTTGGCCGTGCTCTTCACGAAGGCCCAGCTGAGCGTGGTTTTGTAGGCGGTTTTCTGTTTATTCCGTGGTCTCAAGAAAACCGTGCCAAAGAGTGCAATGACCAAGTTCATGAGCCCTGCAGTTCTCAATGCCCATTTCTGGTCACCCGTTCTTTGGATGATGCTGTTGAGTGCTAGACTGTAGACCAAGCCTCCCAAACCCGCGCCGGAAACGGCAATGCCCATGGCCAAGGCCTTGGATTTATCGAACCACGTAGGAATCACGAGCGTGCCAGGAATGAATATGAGCGAGAACGAGATCCCCACCAAAATGCCCTGGCATATGAAAATCTGCCAGAGCTTCGTGCACTCGGCCGCTAGCATGTAGCCAAGAGTCTGGATGCATATTCCCACCAAGTGAACCGGAGTCTGTCCAAACACACGCACTGACAAGGTGCTGAAGGGTGCTAAAAACTGGGCCAAAAACACCACCATGCCACCCATAAGGGCAAAGTCGTATTTGGAGGCGCCGGGGAACGAGTCCGACGTCAAGTAGTAGTTCAAAAAGATGCCAAACGCCGCGTTGGTGCCCCAGGTCAGAAACACCATGAGCATCACCAAAAACGCCTGCCAGAATGCAAATAGTCCATCGAGGGGGTACTCTTTCTTCTGCTCCTCCTCGGCGACAATGCTGTCGTTTTCGCTGGCTTCCTCTTGGATGGTGCCGTCGGGTACGGCGCTGAGCTGTCTGGCTAGAAAAGCCTCGGGCTCCATGTTATTTCTGTACGACTCATACTGTTCGGTGTCAAGCTCACGGTCGTCTTTGATGCCCAGAATGATACGGCTGAGCTCGGACGCCTGGGTGGGGTTCCTTGTGAGCTTCAGGTACCTGCTGGAGACTCTGGAGGGTACTTGTTGGAGCTCCGATTCCTCGTCGAGGGCCTGGGGCACGTAGTTTTCAGATTTGAACAGCTCTCGGGACGAGAGCGAGTGCGACAGCATTCAGGCTAGAGAACAAAAGAATGCTCTTTTGAAGTTGTTCGTGTATTCTACGGATGCAAAAGTGGTTGTCCAAGGAACACGTCTGGGTTCTGGAGACAATGCAAATAAATCAGGAAGGAACAGGCTGCCGCTCGCGTCTATAAAAACAACCGTTGCACAATAAGAAGTCCGTGTTCGTGACGGGTCATGGCACGCGATATGACTAATACGGTACTTTGGAGAATTCCAAGCGGCATCGGTTACGCGAAAAGAGAGGCTCCAATGCGGACGTGCGGCTCCGAACTGCATCGTCGCATCTCCGCTTTTCGTATCTTGAGAGGACGAACAGGCTAGCGAACGGGGTACAGTGGGCTTGGGGAAATGGGAGAAGCCTATAGGGAGACTTGCATTGAGTAGAGCAGACGGGATTGGAGACTAGAGCAGAAAACCGCCGAAAGTGGGCGAAAGTGTGGAGATGGAACACCCTGTATATCCTCGGAACAGTAGTGTGCGCTGCGCTGCGAGATACAGTATTCTGTACAGATTATGCATGGATAAGAGTCACGCCAAGGACTGGAATGGCCAGCGGTGCAGACGATTACGCTAAGTTTATGCTATAGTATATAGTAAATACCAAGATTGGTAATGATTGGTATTTTTTGGAAAAATCCCGGCGAATACCTGAAACTGTGCGCTTCCATTGTACGCCGTTCCAACTAGCGCCGCGCGCACAGTATTGGAGATCCAAGGTACCAATTGCAATTTCACCCACCTGTTGGGTCAGCCATTCTACTTCTTTTTAGGCTTCCCGTTTCACTACTCTTCGGTAGTGGCCACAACTTTGGGGATGTACTGGTGTTGGTCGGGAATTTGCAGAAAGCAGTGACCTCGCTCACCACAGGAAGATACTTCCTTTTTTAACTATGGGAGAAGTAACGGTTTTGAGCTTCCTCGGCGAGTAGACCCCTCCTCGGCACCGAATATAAGAAACTGCCACATCCAACCTGCATGCATGCTCGGGTTTAAGAGCCGATGGGGCATTTGGATGCATTTTAGTGATTATGCAAGAGCATTCTGTGTGGCCCCGAGAGCCTCCGAATTGGACATTCTTAAGGTCTGAGGAAACTTCACACTGCAACTGACAGATATAGACTAGGTTGGGCCATGGCCGTTTCTTTACGTTAGAGAAACACACAGCCCCGCGTAAACCAATGATGCCATTTGGACCCTCTCAACGGCTATCCCCTTTATAGATTTCGCTCAGATAACGGTGTGTCACGTGACACGCTCATAGACAAGTGTTCGTTCCATGGCGAACTACCACTACTACCATGCTTCCATCAGAGCCGTCTATCGAAACTGGTGGCAATGGGCCGCGATCTACGCATCGTGGCATCATTTTTCCTACGGCAACGTCCTGGCTCCCCGAATCCTGGATGGGCAATTACGAGGTGATTCCTTCGAAAAGACAACTGTACGCCAGCATATATGGCCAGCAAGCGTCGCAAGTTCTCTCCGCCCAGCCGGAGGTTGTGGCCAAGGAAACCACTAAGAACCCCCCGTGCAAGGCCCTTGTGCCGTACAAACTCGAGCGGCTGAATCTTATTTTGTTTCCCGAATGGTACTCTCTTTTCATACGGCGCGCCAAGAGAGTCTCCAAGGAACTTAATGTGTATTGCCTGAACGCGCCGCTGAGTTTCAGAGACTGCTTCGTTGAAGGTGATCGTGTGGACATTGAGCGAGAAATACGCGCGGTGATCGAGCAGTTTTCAAACAGTGTAAAGGCGAGCATGGGGGCGCTGTTACAGGTCCAGCCAGAGGACCCGTTCACTCTTTTTTCTCGGGAATACATGGAGGGCGTCTTTCTTGATTCCATCCACGCAGATACCGATCGTCTGCCAATAGCTGCTCGCACACTGCAGCTTATACAATTGGCGAAGGGGGGAAAACTTCGACCTTTGGTGGAATTCTTCAAGGCCTACTGTGTGGGTGAGGAAGCGATCTGGAATCAACTCCTAGGCGTCTGTCTTCCTGCGGGAGTCTCCGAAGAAACCCGATCGGCAATCACTGCCAGGTTTGAAGCAGCCAAGAACTTACACAAACCAACCGTGGACGACAGTGCTTTAGGTGTGGGTAGGTTTGACTCCGAGATATCGCATTTGCAAAAGTCGCTCAAAGAGGGAGGCTTCGTTCCTATTCCGGAGCCAAAGATTCCGAGTGTTCCCAGTGGTCCGGCCGCACAGAAGAGACCGTTTCCGGAGGTGGAGGCGTCTGAAGAGCCTCGAGGTGCACAGCGCAGATTGACGACTGTGAGTCTGCGCATAAAAGCTTTCAGAAAGTGGCAGTCGCAGAAATGAGATGAATAAATCACTGGATATACTGTGAAAACTTACGGTACGTTATGGTGAGATATCTCAGTGAGTCAGCAAATGGAGATGCAAATCAAGTGTTTTGGGAGATGTGAGACACAAATGTAGGCGGGGTTTAGTGAGAGAGGTGCTGAGTATCAGAGTAGTCTTCTTGCGGCTTTCAATGATTGACGTAGGGATTTAGTATTATTGTTGCCATCGATTTTTTTTTTTTTTTGCTTGATTCATCGATATCAGAGACAGTATCCAGTTATACTCCCAACGCGATCATACAGATGACAGCTACTGCTGAAGGATGCGCCCACAATGGAAATAATGAAAACATACTAAAACCAACTAATAAGCAACTAATAAGCAACGAAAAACCTATTCCTCAAATTGGCTCAGACAGTATCGTGGAGCACTCATTCAGTTATTGGTCACGAGCACTGCGGATTCGGAGGCCTTATCGGACTTCTAGCTGAGTTTTCCGGGCAGAAATGAACAGAGCGACGTTTGACGAATTTGCCGTGAAACCCGCCATTTTCGCACCCACCACACTTCTTGTCTCCAAACAATCATTTACACTTTCTGTCAAGGTAATTTTTCGGCTCATCCTATTTTTCGTGTGCGGTTTTGCTTTTCGAAATTCCGTCAATTGTGGAGAATCTGGGCCACAGTGCGCACATAGTAAAAAACTCTGGCAAATCGCAAGTCGTGCCGCGACCGCACCGCACTATCACCTCCAAGCTACTCGGTTATCTACCATATTAAAGGCCACTAGCAAACCACCAAAAACACATAAAATCACCATTCTCTAACCAATGTCTGGCGCGTCCGACTTTCTTAATAAGGGAATAGACCTCGTGCAAAAGGCCATTGAGGCTGACACCGCCACACGCTATGAGGAGGCATACAAGCTCTACTACAATGGCTTGGACTATTTGATGTTGGCGCTAAAATACGAAAAAAACCAGAAGTCCAAGGAGTTGATCAAGTCCAAATTCACGGAGTACTTGACACGTGCGGAGCAGTTGAAGGAGCACTTGGAGAAACAGCTGTCACGGTCCGGTTCTGGCGATGTTTCGGGATCTGGATCCACCAAAGCAAAAAAGAACGGCGACAGTGGCGACGACGACGACGCAGACACAAAGAAACTCCGAGGCGCGTTGGCGGGCGCGATCTTGCTGGAAAAACCCAACGTGAAATGGAGCGATATCGCCGGGTTAGAGACCGCCAAAGACGCACTCAAAGAGGCGGTCATACTCCCCGTAAAGTTCCCGCAATTGTTCACGGGAAACCGTAAACCGACGTCGGGAATTCTATTATATGGTCCGCCCGGAACCGGTAAATCGTTTCTCGCGAAGGCCGTGGCCACAGAGGCAAACCTGACGTTTTTCTCCGTGTCGTCGTCGGACTTGGTGTCCAAATGGATGGGCGAGTCCGAGCGGCTAGTCAAACAATTGTTCACCATGGCACGTGAAAACAAGCCTGCCATTATTTTCATCGACGAGGTGGACGCTCTTTGTGGTCCCCGTGGCGAAGGTGAGTCAGAAGCGTCGCGCAGAATCAAAACTGAACTTTTGGTGCAAATGAACGGCGTGGGCAACGACTCGAGCGGGGTTTTGGTGCTAGGTGCCACAAACATCCCCTGGCAATTAGACGCTGCAGTACGTCGGCGGTTCGAGCGCAGAATCTATATAGCATTGCCGGACGCAGAGGCCCGTATGCGCATGTTTGAGTTGAACATTGGCGACGTTCCCTGCGAGTGCTCGCAGCAGGACATCAAAGTTTTGGCAGATATGACGGACGGGTATTCTGGGCACGACGTTGCTGTGGTTGTTCGTGACGCGTTGATGCAGCCAATCCGGAAAATACAGCAGGCGACGCATTTCAAGAAAGTGGGCGAGAACGACGAAAAGCTCACACCGTGCTCGCCGGGAGACGCCGGTGCGGTGGAAATGAGCTGGCTCGATATCGGCACCGACGAGCTCCAGGAACCCGAGTTGACGGTGAAGGATTTTATCAAGGCGATCAAGAATAACCGGCCCACGGTGAACGCGGCGGATATTGCCAACCACGTGAACTTCACCAACGACTTCGGCCAGGAGGGAAACTAGGAAGGGAGAGCCGTGGTTGTAGGGGGAAAAGTGTTGCAATATCGCAATCGGCTATGACTACAGGAAGCAGGTTAGTGTGAGTGTCTGATTCACGCAAGACTGGTGGAAACAGCCTGGGTGTTCAAATCGGCGGCAAACCTGTAGTTCATTCTTGTTGAGGCTGTGCACTATTCTTCAGACAACATGCTATCTTCCGTCTAACTGTTCGCACTGATGCTGGACCAAGCAATAGCAGTGTACTACATAGAACATGGGAGAGAGTAATACATAAAAGAGTGATTCACAGACGAGAGCCCATAGACTAACAATATCTCCGTCCGTGCTCTATTACACCTTAACACTCTCCTTGTACTATAGTGCCATGACTGGTTTTCAAGCCAATGTCAACCTATCTATATACTCTATAGGTATATAGTTGTTGAATGGAGGAGACATCTGCCAACAACGCCCGTAATATTACACTTCCCTCACCCAGAGTCTTTCTTAACTATGTTCTAGTCACCCTCCAGAAGACACAATACAACAGAACTCACCGAACCGCACCATTACATTACCTCCCCGGAGACCGTTCCCGCAATCTCCACGAAAACAAGTCCTCGTCCACCTCCCGCGCCTTCTTTTTCTCCGTCGTCTCCTTAATCTTTGCGGCAAACAAATCCTCACCATCGTCGTCATCTCTCGCATAGGCACCACGCCCACGTTCCTCAGAAGTGTCGCGTGTGGGACGAGGCTTCGTACGGTCTGGCTCTCCATGGAGCAAGTAGTATCTAGAGTAAGCAGCAGCGTTTTTCACCTTGCGGTCGGACTGCAACGCCTGTCTAATATGCAAAACCACGGAGCTGTCGTCCTCGTCCATTTCTGTTCTTTGCTCCTCGATTTCGGCCTTTTTCGCCTCGAACAAGTCTCCGCCCTCCGCAAGTTCCTTTAGGTGCTGCTGGTACTTGTGGAACGGTATAGAAGCGGCATACAGTTTAGCCTGGCGCTCCTCGACCAACGCGGCCAAGTAGTTTTCGGAAAACACCGTGGAATTTTCGCCCTCGCCACCGGCGCTGTTTTCTACCGCGGGCCAATGTTCGCTCATAGCCCCAAGGGCCTGTAGCGAGTCAGCATGGGTTTTGAAAATGACATTTGCGTTGGAGTCGTCGATCCACTGGACGCGAAACCAGACGGGGTCGTCCTTCGCATGGTACTCCTGGCCATCGGATGTGTAGTTCACATATAAATTGACAAACGACTCGATTTCTTCAGTGGACAAGTTGTCCACGCCTCGCACGTGTATGGCATTTGGACGCAACGTTTCTGTGGTGCCGTTGACGACAACTTCGGCCTCCTGCTGCGAGAGCAATTCCTTCTGCTCCTTTTCGCTGTCGATGGTGCGGGTCATAAACCCTCCATAAGGTGCTGGCTCCATGGTTAGTATGGGCCGTCGAAATAGGGCCGCGGTGCGCACATTTAGGCTGGAGGTGGACCGGCCATCGCGCATAGGGCCAAGGTGAGAAAGATTGAGTGAGGAAAGAAAGAAGGCAAGGAACGACCAGAATAAGAGAGGAAGTGGACTACTATGTCAATAGAGAAAATCCATCATTTCGGTGTTCGTTTATATTTAGTACAGTTTCCAGAGTAACGTATGTTTAGCATTACTAGGCTGTGTACTGGATCTCCATAGAGAGTAGTCATTATCCGTCCCCCGGAAAGGTGAAAATAGTAAAAGCAGGAGGTTTCAGCTGCCAGTCTTGAGGTTTATCCTTGATTATACCCGTCTATGACGGCTGCACCCGTGACGGCCACGACAGAGTATTCGTCGCACATTCTAGGCCATTTTCGCATATGTTCACTATTGCTCCGCACTGGCACTGGTGTTCTCCCTCACGAAAAGCACGTTATTGCACCGGATGAAAATGTCGCCGATTTTGTCGCCCGCAGGCTTCTCCGTGGCGGTC
The DNA here is from genome assembly GCA_030583255.1 of Metschnikowia kunwiensis. Classification (NCBI taxonomy): domain Eukaryota; kingdom Fungi; phylum Ascomycota; class Pichiomycetes; order Serinales; family Metschnikowiaceae; genus Metschnikowia; species Metschnikowia kunwiensis. The sequence continues at coordinate 75,625 of JAJMHQ010000014.1, forward strand.
GCCTCTCCGTTTTCGCTGCCAGGCTCGGCTTTCACCACTTCCACGGTGTCCTCCAACTGTAGATTCATGTAGTTGTCAATGGCCACGAGCGTGCCCCTGTAATCCAACTTGTTCCATTTCAATCTGACCACGACTGGTTTGTTTAGGAGCGTTTTCAAGAACGGCTTTGGGTTTATGGGCTGGAACTGGCTGTTAGTATGAAAGGTCTGGGTTAGCAAGAACAAGTGAACATACCGATGACATGCTTGTATTGAGATGATGCGTGGGTTGCAGGGAAGAAGCGTGGATGAATAGGATTGACGAACACTTCCGTCGGTTGTGTGTGCTGAGTCTGCTGACTGTTTTTAATGGCAAGAGGCTTCGCACAATTGGCCCTAGCCTCGCTGACTTGGCCCAGGCTACGCGTGCCAAAAGTCGCACCAAATGACCAAAACGAACACCGCACTCCAGGCCAGATCTCAAATCTAAGCGTCCATCTACGTCCATAGATATCCACATTCGCCATAATTGCACCCAGTACACACAAATGTCGCTACCGTTGATCCTCTGCACCGGCGCAGCGATCCGTCTCGGGTTGCCCACGTTTTTCCCCCAAATCACCGACATTCTAGCCGCCACTGCTGAGGTGTCTACACCCATAGACTCGTTCCGCTCGCTCAGAGAGGCGTTTTTCTATTTGGATAATGGAATCGATGTCTACGACGGTGCCATTGTGCACCATCCACCTTTGTTTGTGTGGTTGATGAAAATCCTCAATGACGCCGCCCCGCTGCCGTACAACGAGTTCTTATTTTCCGTGCTCTATACCGCTGCTGATGTCGGAATCGCATACAAACTCACACAGTTGAACACGTGGTACAACGAGTACCATTCCAAAAAAGCAGGCAAAAAGCTCGTGGCCGTCAGTGCCAGCTTGATTGCCGCGTTCTATCTTTTCAACCCGTTGTTGATCTTGACCAACTGGTCACACTCCACCGCCATTTTCACCTATTTCTTGGTCGTGGAACTGTTGGTACAGGCAGTCATCGACAAGAACATCTACAGAGGAGCAATTGCATTGGGAGTAGCCTCATATTTGTCGTTCAATCCCCTTTATTTGATTGGCCCCTACTTAGCATTGGCATACGCGGTTGCACCCGTGCGTGAATGGCAGTCCCAAATCGTAAAGACATTTGTGATATTCTTCTTTTCCGTCACGTCGTTGCTCCTTATTTCGGTGGCCCTCTACCCGCTGGTGGACTTTCTTTACCTGTGCTACTGGTCGGTGATTCTGTTTGAAAAAATCACCCCGAACTTGGGGCTCTGGTGGTACATCTTCACTGAGATGTTTGAGTTTTTTGCGCTGTTGTACAAAGGCATATTCAACTTGTACAACTTTGTGTTTGTGATTCCGTTCACGCTCAGGTTCTTCGAGTACGCCAGCGACAAAAAAGCAGGCGATTCTTTCTTTGCCTTTGCGCTTTGCTTTCTCTGGGTATCGTTTTCGAAGTCGTACCCGATCATTGGCGACATCGGGTTTTCCATTTCGCTTTTCCCCATTTTCAAAAACACCGTCATTGCACACGCCAAGTTCTTGTTCATAACCTCGCTCATACTCATCACGTGCTTGCTCTTGTCTCCTATTTTCTACTACTGCTGGATCGTGTTGGGCAACGGAAATAGTAACTTCTTCTACAGTATGAGCTTGGCCTGGGGCGTGGTGCACGTGTTGCTTTTCTTGGACCTTATTTGGGGGCGGTTGACTTTCGAGTATATCCAGACCCACGAGGTGGAAAAGGTCGACAGCCTCAGGTTGACCCAGATATAGGCATGTCTGTGGGAACGGGAAACGGAGTTTCACGACTCACCTTTACTACTGTCTTTGTATAAGACTTATCGGCTTACATGCTGAAGTTGAGCCACGAGATCAGTCCACTTCAGTCTCAAGGCTACTATGAAAAAAACCTCATCGGCATAGAATTGTGAAAGCCAGCACGAAAGGGAATGTCACTTGTGAAGCTTTCACATTCAATCCGACCGAAGAGTCCAAAACGTAGCGTGAAGTATAAGTAGAAGGCAAAGAAAAACCGTGCACCTAATGTTTTAAGTGCTGATAAGGGGCTTTGACGAACCGAATGAACGAGTCAAATACGAAATGATGTATTCTTTATAGAGCACCAGTAGTAAAGGCAAAGCGAACAAAGGGTTATTTCAGGTCTACTTTGAAAGCGATCCAGTGAAGTTGTCTGTGAGTTCAAGGAAGTGAAGGAACCACATGGAGAGCCTGTAAGGTATGAATTAAGCTAGAAACAAAACCTCCTTATTTTTATTATTTTTCAAAGAAACCGATTCACAGAAGGTAGTATTGACTACTGCCAACATTGCCAAACCTATACAAGGAATCCAATCTACAACCAGCCCCGAATCCGTACCTACCTTCCACCTTCAGCTCCTGTTTATACATCACTACCTGCAGTTCTTTCTGAATCTGCATTATCTGGTTCTAAACTATTGCTGGTATATAAAAATCCGCTGTTCGTGCTACTCTTCGTTCAGTATTACCTACCTTATCTGATGGTGTTCTTTTATATACTCTCTTAGTATAGATATTATGTGTTATAAGTATCATATGCATCAATTATGAAATACAAGCCGATTTAAAAGTTTAATGGTTAATACTTCTATTCCACATATAGCTGTGTGTATATTAGTTGTACTATCTAATAGTTTCAGGGACCCTCCACGCTGCACCTCAGTAAGAGCAGTCCTGCTGGTACGCGGTAATTACAGTCTTAAACCAGACAGAGTGACTTAATATGAACGTGACTTGATTCCCAATTGCACCCTCCCATGAAACCAAAGCAGAAAAAGAAGAAAAATAAAGGAGTCCAGATCTATCCTACGCCGCACCAGATCTCTCTAGCCTTTGCCTATAGACTTCCACCAACCAACAATGCACAAACTACCCCAAAACCACTATAGCCCCCAAACTCACCAAAAAGCCTCTTTCAAAACCCACTCACAAAACCCTCGAAAAAATCCGCAAAAAATAGCCGTTCCCCCACACTTACCTCAGCCGTAGACCTCTCACCAACCCACTCCGCGCACGTGACCCGCAGCCAATCACCGGCACCTTGTTTCGCGCTCACCAAAAAAAATCAACCAACACCAACCACTCTACTCCACCCAAATATGTTGTCCCGTGTCTCCGCCCGTGCGTACAGCACCGCCCCCGTGAAGTTGGTGTCACGTGACGCCGCTGGCTCCTTGTCCACGCTTTCTGCCGTCGTCAGCAACGCAGGCTCCAAGTCTGGCAAGGCCGGTGCCGCCCATTTGTTGGCGAAATACGGGTTCCTCAACACAGAAACCAAGTCTGCGTTGAGACTCACCAGGGAGTCTGAGTTACTCGGCGGCTCGCTCTCTGCACACGTGACCAGGGATGCCATTGTCTTGTCGGCCCGCTTTTTGAAGCAGGACTTGCCCTACTACGTGGACGCCTTAGCTGTCACCTTGGCCAAGCCTGCCTTCAGGCCCCACGAGTTCACAGAGACCGTTTTGCCCGTGGCACGTGCCGAGGCCGCCACGGCGCACGCCGACAACGCGTTTGTGGCGCTCGAGGCGTTGCACGAGCTCTCCTTCAGAAAGGGCTTGGGCCAGCCTTTGTACTACTCTGACGCACAGAAGGTCACGCTCGACGACGTCACACAGTTTGCCGCCGAGCACTACGCTGCAGGCAACGTGAAGCTCGTGGCGTCGGGCGTCAACGAGGCGGACTTGGCCGGCTTTGTGGCTGATTCTGCTTTTAGTGAGTTGGCTGCAGGCTCTACCCCTGCCCCAGCAGTCAAGACCTACACCGGTGTTGAGACGAGAATTGCCGCCAGCGGTGTGTCGTTTGCGGCTATTGCCGTGCCTGTGGCGCCCAAGGACTTCGCCAAATACGAGGTGTTGTCTGCGGCCGCCGGTACTTCCGTTTTGGCAGGTGCGGCGTCTCCTTTGGCCAAGATCCCGGGCGCAGACTCCAAGTTGTACAAGTACCAGGACGCCGGGTTGTTTGTTGTGTCCGTGCAGGGCGAGGGCGCTGCGGTTGCTCTGGGAATCAAGGCCGCCAAGGCTGCCGTCAGTGGTATTTCCGCCAGCGACGTGACTGCCGCCACCAAGGCCGCACAGTTGTCCGTGGCGTTGCAGGAGTCGTTCGAGTTCCCCCACGACAACGCCGTGTCTGCGAACAGCGGCAAGGGCGCCAAGTTGGGAGCGTTCAACTACGTGGCTGTGGGCAACATCGACGTGTTGCCTTACGCCGACGAGTTGTAATAGACACGTTTCACCCCGCATAACCCTGAAGCAGCCTCCGCATGACGTCTTTATTACCTCCACAAAGCATAAAACAATACATACGATTAGACAGAGAAGAAGTAGGACACATGGTGTAGTCTAGGTGTGTGTAGGTGCTATGGGTTGTACGTTTGTGATTCACACAGAGAAAATATTGGTGGGATATCCACACAGGGACCCTCAATATGCAACTGCTCGTTACTGACAGAACTCAGCACTCATGAACAATTTCCTAAACGACTGAATACATTCTAATACAGAGCTATCTCTTGAGAATTCATCATTCCCATGCCAGGTAGGACCAGGAATGGGCAGATAAATCCTCTCAATAGAATGTCTAGTTCTTTGTTGTAATGTCCTAATTCCTTGACTGAAAAAAAAAATCTCTCATAAACCCACGTACTGCTTGTGGCCTGACATGGAGGCTATACCGCACTGATCATGGTACACCATATGTGAGCAGAATATCCAGAAAAATCGGTGTTCCATTAGCTTCTTGTGTCATTTTAATTTCCCAGCTTCCAAGAATCTTCTCCTTTTAGAACCTAGTTCATTAAAAGTGTGCTCTTTATGCTTCGTCCACCGTCACCGTCAAAATCCTGCACACAAGGAACCAACTCATCTGGGTCCAAGCGAGCGAAATCTTCATAATACTTCCATATCTACACGCACCAAAACACACCATGTCCGACGTCGAGGAACCATACAACGAGGGCCCCGAGAACTTCGATGATTTCGATGCGCCTGACCACTTCTCCGACGACGAATTCGCCGACCCCGAGCCCGCTGGACACCAGCAAAATGACGCAGATGCGCAGATGAAAACTGAGGACGGTAGAACCATCGTCAACGGCGGATATAGCGAAGCAGACGCCCAGATGCGTGTACGTACCGCTAGGGCATTGGCCATTCCACGCGAAGAACGCACCACGACGCCGTATATGACGAAATACGAGCGTGCCAGAGTGCTTGGTACGCGTGCTTTGCAGATCTCTTTGAATGCGCCAGTTTTGGTGGACATCGAGGGTGAAACCGACCCTTTGCAGATCGCCATGAAGGAGTTGTCCCAGCGTAAGATCCCCTTGGTGCTCAGACGGTACTTGCCTGATGGTTCCTATGAGGACTGGGCCTGTGACGAGTTGATCATCGAACACTAGACCACATAAAAGTAAATAATGGAATGTATACGTACGAAGGGAGCGGTGGTAGTCGTGGGGGAAATCAGGCAAGTGTGCCCGTAGTTTGTGTTAGGCGTCTCACTAGATACTGGAGGACCAATTTGACAGGCATGGTGGCAAAAGGTGTTGTTTCCAGGCATTGTAAACCATCACATGCGGGGAACGCTAAACACACTTTTCTGGATAGTAAGAGACAGATCGCATCCTGTTAATAAGTATGCTCATCTAATCAACCCGCTACCGTGGGAAACCAGTAAGAACCCCCGAGTCACCATTAGAACTCTCCTTTACTCGATGTACGCGTTGATCCAGTTCAGCGCATTGAACACCTTCTTCCCGTCCATCTGTTCCCGCACGAACCCTGCCACTAGATTGTCAAAGGAAGCACGTGACAAGCGGTGGTCCCCGGATCCGATTTCGCCAAGCTGCACGGAGCAACATGCGTCCTTTAATTCGTCTACGTCTATAAGCAAATTGTTCTTGTTTTCCTCTGTGGCAAACACCCGGAGCGCGTTTGTGATGGTTGTTCTGTCGTCGAGTTTGGCCAACTCGCCAGCAATAACCTGCGAAAACTGGGCAAACGAAATCAGCTCGTTGCCATTGAGCATGGTTTTCAACACGTCTTCTGAGGGGAGTTCTAGTCCGAGCGTTTTGTGCACGTTTGCCAAGTCGGCCACGGAAATGCTGCCGTCCTTGGACTCGCTGTCTATCAATGTGAAGGCGTTTCTGACCTGTGACTTCTGCTCGTTGGAGAGCGAAAGAAGCGACGACATTGAGATCTGCTTAATGTTCTGAACTGATGCTATGCAGCGGTGTTTTGTATGTACTTGATCTTTATCTAGGATCTTTATCTAATGTCCGTGATATTGATCGCTGAGGTAATAAGAAAATGTCTTTTTGTGGTGTGCTGGTGGTTTGGCCCTATGCTAGAGACGTATTGTGATCTGCGCGGTGAAAGATTTGGTAAACAAGCGCGCAGTAGTAGGTTGATAGCCCTATAATAAAGACATTGGAAACAACGCTGCACTGGCCACAAAGAAAAGCATAAATAGCAGCGTGCGCCCACACTCGACAAGATTCCCTCCATTTTTCTTTTCTCTCCTTCCCTCTGCGTGCCGCATCGTTCCCCTCTTTTGCGGCCATTTCTGTCAGGCTTCTGTCCTGCGCGTGGGTTCTCAACATGTCCGCCATACGCAGCTGCTTGCAGCACGCCTTGGTAGACTGCCACCCATTTCACACTTCATCAAGTACCATGGAGGAGGGATCGCTTTATAACCAGCCGATTGTCATCGACAACGGGTCGGGGAACATCAAGGCGGGTTTTGCAGGAGAGGAAAAACCCCGCAGCTTTGCGCCGTCGTTTGTAGGACGCCCCAAGTACCAGAAGATCATGGCCGGGTCGCTGTTGTCGGCCATTGAGGAAAACGCACTTAAGTACAACAACACACATACTTATATAGGCGACGTGGCCCAGCAGTACCGCGGCTTGCTACGTCTATCGTACCCCTTAGAGCACGGTGTAGTCACCAACTGGGACGATATGGAACGCGTATGGCACTACACATATTCCCGGCATTTGAAGGCTGCTCCCGAGGACCACCCCTTGCTTATCACAGAGGCTCCGTTGAATCCCCGGGCCAATCGCGACCAGATGTGCCAGGTCTTGTTTGAGACGTTCAACGTGCCGTGTGCGTACATCTCGATCCAGGCCGTATTATCGTTGTATGCCTCTGGACGAACCACCGGTGTGGTAGTGGATAGTGGCGACGGAGTGACACACATTGTGCCTGTGTATGACGGATTTTCGTTGCCTCCCTCGATCAAAAGAATGGACGTGGCGGGGAGGGACATCACGGAAAACCTCGCGTTCAACATCAGGCGCATGTCAGGGGTGTCCTTACAGTCGAGTTCTGAGTTGGATATTGCGAGAATCATTAAGGAAAAGTGCTGCTATGTGTCGAAGGATCCACAGCGAGACGAGAAAATGTACCACGGCGTACCCTACTCACATTATTTATCTCCTGGAGTTGGGGGTATCAGCCACGAAGGCTCAGATCTTTTTACGTCGTACAAGCTTCCCGATGGCCACACTTTGAATTTAGGCGTGGAGCAATTCCGGGCACCAGAGATATTGTTCAACCCTCAGCTCATAGGGAGCGAGTCGCCTGGAATCCACGAGCTCACAGCGTTGGCCATTTCGAAAACAGATTTGGATTTGCGCCCCGAGCTCTACCAGAATATCATCCTCTCTGGGGGAACCACGCTACTCAAAAATCTTGGAGATCGCTTAATCTCGGAGCTCAAAAGTCAGCAGAGCATTCTGACGAACACCATATGGGGATCGCGCTTGAATACAGCCAAAGAGTCGCGAATGAAGATAAAGATCTACGCCCCTCCAGAGAGAAAGTACAGCACGTGGATCGGGGGATCGATTCTCGCAGGGCTCTCCACATTCAAAAAAATGTGGGTTACGGCGAAGGAGTACGAGGAGGACCCGGATATTGTGCATCGTAAGTGCATGTAAATTCGTACAAACGGAAAGCTACGGAGGCTTTGAGCCCAAGAGCAGCCTGCTCAGATACAGTAGTATCTGTCACCGAAGTCACCCAAGCCGGGGACAATGTACTTGTTCTCGTCCAACTTCTCGTCGATGCCCCCGGTGATGATTTTGACGTCTGGGTACTTGTCGTGGAACGCCTCGATACCTTCTGGGGCTGCCAACAAGTTCAAGAAAAGAATGCGGTCTGCCTTCACGCCTCGGGAGAGTAACACCTCCACGGCCATCATGGCACTGCCTCCCGTGGCCAACATGGGGTCCAACAAAAACACGTATCTTTCGCTGATGTCCTCGGGCAATTTCTCGTAAAACAACTTGGGCAACGCGGTTTCCTCGTCTCTCTGGATCAAGATCTTGCCGATCTTGACCGACCTACAACAGTCTCTCAAGCCCATTTCCATGGACTCACCAGCACGCACAATGGACACACCACAGATTTTTCCCAAAAAGCGGGCTCCATCGTATTTTTGCTCACCATGGCACTTGATGGTGGCCTTTTCTACGGGTAACTGGTTCAAGCCTTCCTCGACCAAGAGTCTGATGATTCTGTCGGAGTAGAACACAAAGTCTCCTCTCTTGGTGGCCTGGTCCCTGATGATAGAGTATAACCCTATGAGCTGGTTGGTTTGGGGCAATAAAATTACTTTTTTTTGTTCGCTGGCCATGGTCAATTGGATGGTGTGAGTGGTGGCTGGGGAGATAAGATTGATTTTTCCCTCCCGCATGTGGGCCCAGGCGATGGGCTGGGTGCGGAGCGGGATTACTCCGCGAGGAAGGTGGACCAACTAGAGCGAGTGACAGGGTTAGAGTTTTGGAAACGGAAAAAACAAAGGTGTCCATTAGGGAATATCGTTCCTATAAACTAAGAAAGATTTCTTTATGGGAGCGGTATTGAATATTTGAGACTAGTTCATTATTCTGTTCTTTGAGGGTTCCTGAGACTACAGGGACTTCTCCGCAGATCACGGCTAGGATCAATGAAGTGTATGAATGTTTAGACCTAGAAAAAAGGATGTCGTGCTCTAGGGATGAAAAAGGAACCTGCCATACACTGTGGACGATCGATGTTCGTAGTCGTTTAAATCAAGTTAGTACATTAATACAAAGAACAGGTGCACTCATCGGCAAATGTCACTTGCCTGACACCTAGCGCTTAATCTCAGCACGATAAATAGACTATAAGTTATTCACCATTTCAAGGAAGTTTCAAACCTCCATCTTGATCATATCACATTCTTTCCGGACAGTCGCCAGTTCTTGACATCCACACATATCCCTACAACGCACACCGAATACCCGCAACTGTTTCATTATTATACATTTTGACTTCACTCCTGCGCAGCAAACGGGTTGCCGATCATCTCCGTGCCGTCCACCGGAGCAAGCGTCAACAACTGTGGGCCCCTCACCACCACTGTGCCTAATTCTCTGGTTTCTTCGGTCAACACAGAGTCGTCTTCGGGGTCTCTGAGCGTCTCCACCACATCCTCCAACACCAAGTTCATCAACTGGTCGTATCCCTTCAAAACACCTACGACGGAACGGCCTCCGATGAATTTCACCAGAACTTTCTGGCCGTAGTACTTCAGCAAATCCACGATTGCGTCTCTCTTGGGCCTGTCCTGCTTGGCGCCGCCAGATCGCCTGTCGTTAGGCCTGTCATTTCTGTCGTTTCTGTCGTTTCTTCTGTCGAAGTTTTTGTCGTTCCTTTTCTGGGGGTTGCGTGGTCTCTGGGGTGTTAGTATAGTGGAATCACGGGAAATGCGAGAAGCAGCGAGGAAAATAATCAGCGAAGGGCTTAGATGATAGGACATACGTTTTCCATCTTATTTCTAGGGAGTGGGGGCTCGAAGTGGGGGCTAGGATTGGAAGCTCGTAGCTCTTTTTCGTCTTGCTTGAGTGAGGTTCGCGCTTTTCAGTGCCACCAGTCAGACTAGATGGGACCTAAGAGAAGCAATACGATGGAAATGGCCAAAATAATCAGAGTTGGAAGTGGAGACTAAGTATTAAGTTTTCGCTCCTTTTCTACGGAAACTTAGATCTATTTAAGATTTGATCTATTCTTGCCATTTGTCATCGTCCTAAGCTTTTGGTGGGCGAAGCTATCTGCACGGACTCGGTGCGACCTTGCACCCACTGCAAGGTAGTTATTAATACTTAGCACACCCGAAAACAGCGAGCTCTAGACTGTCGGTAGCTTTTTGCACTTCTACACTGTACCATGGACTTCCCCGTTTTCTTCACCTCGGACTTGACCTCGTCAGAGAGGAAGATCTCGCCCACCTGGACGCTAGCCTATCTCAAGACAAGACTCGAGCCAACCACCGGGATCGGTGCCAAGTTCCAGGTTCTCCAGTATTACCCGGACAGAGCCAGCAACGAGTACATTGTTTTGCAAGGAGCGGACGAGGGAACCACTCTACTTGAGCAGTTCTCCCTTGTACCTTACAGTCGCATTCATGTTGAAGATACCGATCCAGACTCGAAGCTTGCCCAGCTTTACGACGAAACTTCAGAGCCTGGTTTCCAGCTATCCGAAGAGGAGTACGCACGCAGAAAGGACTCAGTTCTACAGTGGAAAAAAGACCAGAAATTGGGGAGATATGATCCTAAATTTGAGGAGGCTAAGCAGCAAATCGAGCAAAAAAACGAAACACAGGCAAGTGGCGTAAGTGTGGGAAATCGCTGCCGTGTGATCAATATCGAGGGCGAGCGCAGAGGAGAGGTGAAGTTCGTCGGCAAAATCACTGTTTTGGACGATGGTAAGTCGCCTTGGGTGGGCATAGAATTCGATGAACCGGTAGGAAAAAACGACGGGCTGATTGGGGACCATCGGGTTTTCCAGGGGAGACCGGGACACGGCAGTTTTGTGAGGCCAAACAAGGTCGAGGTGGGCGACTTCCCGGAGTTGGACCCGTTTGACAGTGACGAGGAGGAGATATAGGGATGGGGGCATGCAAGGAAGGAGTGGAGTGGTTTAGAAGTGACGGCATGGTTTGCAATAGAAGGTGAAGTGAGCGATTGGCTCTCGCCTGATCCGTCTATGGTGGTAGTAGAGACTTCCCAAAATAGAGAAGTTGAGTTGCATGTGAGAGCGGAGAAGACGAGAGGAAAGGGAGCGTTGGCGTCTCCATGAGTATGATACGGGATCGGAAAGAGCGGGAGATTTACCAAAAATGCGAAATGTTGAGATACTGAAGACATTGGGTCTTTGACGTTGTTGGGCCTGTATCTCATTAGACTTCACCACGATAATTTCGAAGAACAATCCAAAAACAACAGACGGTCTAGAAGAAACCACGACTGAGTGTAGACAATCGACAGACAACGCAGTAGGCGACATCCGTGGATTCATCACATCTTCTGCGAGACTCAAGGGTACATTGTAAGGTTGGACTGATGGTAAAAGGCGGGCTACACCAAACGAGTCTGAATGTGGAATTACTATTGGTAACGCTTGACGGTCCTTGATACTTCGATATATAGCAAAATAGGGGTGATCCCTACACATGCCTCGGAATAGTCCTCACACTGCTCTCGTTTCCATGCATCCTCGCGAGAACAGACATAATAAAACCTCTGATTATCGAGCAGTGTCTCTTGTAGTGTGTCTTCTAGTGTGAGTTGCGACAAACGACAAGCTACAACAGTCTAGCAGAAAGACAACAGTCTATAGATATCTGGCAATCTGAGAATTACAACTAAACTTCATCTTACTCAAATAATTTCCTGAGAAGCACGCGTCGCAGATAAGAAGTATGGCCATGTCTTTTTTTTTTTTTTGCCTAACACATGTCTTTACGTCACCTGACCCCCTGTAACCGCTTTGACATAAAATAACCAAAACTTACCTAACTCACCCCCGAGCCAAAAACAGTATGAAAACACAAAAGTCGTTCGCTAATTCCAATTCACCGGTCCCCAGACGGGTTCCAAGATTCGCCCACCGCACACGACGTGCACAGAGCACCTCCAATCACCTCTACAAGCGCAGCTGTCTGGGTACTTAAAATCCACCACCATGTTCAAGTCTGTGTTCAAAACAGGAATCCGAGGCATCTACAACGTCTCGGATAATGCGGCCTTCAGCACTGACCTCTGGGCGATATACCCCGCCAAACACCGCCAGAGTGGGAAAATGGTTTCCGTATTCATCCTAGAAAAACCCAAGTTCGAGGCCCAGGTGCACCGGATGTGCAACCAGACGGCAAACACCAGAAACCCCAAGCAAATCGTGGCCGAGTTTTACGAGCAGACCCGCACGGAGATCACCAACCTCACGAAGCTAAAACATCCGCAGATATTGACCGTGTTGGAGCCCATGGAGGAGACCAAGCTGAAGTTCATTTTTGTTAGTGAGCCCGTGACTGGCACCTTAGCCACAGTTGATTTGGACGCCGAAACGCCCCTCAGTATCCAGAAGGGGCTCTTGGAAGTCAGCAAGGGGCTCCAGTTCTTGCACGTGCACTGCCAGATCATACACATGAATTTGCAGCCGTCGTCGGTGTTTGTCAATACGCAGGGCGACTGGAAATTGGCCGGGTTCAAGTTTCTCCAGAACCTCAACGAGATGTCGCCACTGGACCGCGACAACTTTTACATCATGAACAGCTCGTCCGTGGTGGAGTTCGCCAACCACAACCTCAACTTCACGGCGCCCGAGCTAGTTTTAGATTCTGCTGGCGCACGTCTTAGCACGGCCAATGACATATGGAGTTTGGGGCTTTTGATCTATTTCTTGTACAACAAGGGCGACTACATGATCAGCTGCTTTGAGGCCAACAACGTGTCTGATTTCAAGGCGGAGTTCCGCAAGTTCGAGCAGAAATTCTACGGCCATAGGCCGGCTGAACTCAAGTACATGTTCAAGGATATTCCTGAACCTCTTTGGATCATCATGACACGGCTCCTCGCCAGGTACCCGGACGACCGGAGCACGATTGACCAGTTCATCGACTCGGATTTTTTCGACGGCAGCCTCATCAAAATGATGTGGTTTATTGACGAGTTCACGACCAAGAACGTCGCTGAAAAGGTCGTGTTTCTCGACGGGCTTCTTGGTCACAGCGACTTGCTACCGCAATTGCCCAGCACGTTCCGGAACGCCAAATTGCTCCCCCTTTTGATCGAGTCTATCAAGTCTGAAATCGGGCTTTTGCTGACCAAACCACTCGACACCGAAACCGACGATTTCCTCAGCAAGTCGCTCTTGTTGGTGTTTGCCATTGGCGAGCTGCTCTCGAACCTCCTGTTCCAGGACCGCATTTACGACGAGCTTCTCAGCACAACCAAGTCTCGGAAGTCAGATAGCGCTTTTCTCAAGTTGTTTCTGATTTCCGTCAAGGTGCGCCTAGCCATCATCTCCAACACTGCGCTTTTGCTCAAAAAGCTCCCCCAGAAACACACCACGGATTTGATGAAGGAAGTACCTACGCTATGTGTCACTGCATCCAACAACGAAATCGACCAGCAGGCGGACCAGATCAGACTCCAGGACATGTACTTGGGAAATCTTGCCATGGTGGTGGCGTTGTTCGATTTCCCCTATATCAAGAACACCTTGTTCCCGCTCCTCTGCCAGGTGTTCAAGACGACCACGGTACTCTCCACCAAGATCCAGACCATCCAGACGTTTGACATGTTGATCGAGAAAAAGATCATCGATAAGGTCATCGTCAACGACCAGCTCCTCCCTGTGCTCGAAAACTTGAAGAGCCGCGATAAGCGAATTGTGGGCGCCGTCATTGCCTTTTTCTTGAGTCTTTCCAAAAGCAACCACATCGTTCTCGACTTGGAGGTTTTGGTAGATAAGGTTCTCAGCCAGTGCTTCAGACTAGCCTTTGCGTGCCTGGACTGCAGCAAGGGGGAGTTTCAGGAAATGATGGGATCCATCGACAACATCCAGAACGCCATAATCAGCGAGAAGCTACAGACACTAGCCGACACGCCACGCGACCCGACCAAGGAGAACTTCAGCACCTTGATAAACAGCGCGCTGATTCGCCCAAAAAAGGAGGAGCCCATAATAAGAGCCCCTGTTCTCCAGCCAACACCCTCAGGTACCTCTCCTGAAAATAAAGCTAATGTGAAGGCCAAACCTCGGGCTAAACCTTTGACTTTGACTCCTGCGAGACACTCCCAAGGTTTGCGGTTTGGGGCCACAAGTACAGCCTCAAATACGCAGGCAGACAACGTCGTGTCGAATTTAAGGTTGAGTCTGGATTCTTCCCACCATAGTGGAACTCTGACCCCAACACACACGACAAACCTAGACTGGTCGTCGGCCGAAACGTCGTTCAAGTCCCCACCCACGACCAACAACTCAACTATTCGCAATAGCCAGAATGTTACCGGAAATAGCCAGTTTTCAAACTGGGCGCCCATGGCCTCGTCACCGGGCCCCTCTCTGGCGAAACTCCCACCCGGTTTTTCGGCCAATATCCTAACACCCAATTCCACGGGCCCAGCACAGACACCGGCGAAAACGCATACCGCTAACGAGGATCTCTTAGACTTCCTCTAGTTCTTACGGAATAAATACATGCATTTCATGATTCTATTTTTTGTTCCTATTCTGTTATTGTTGTTCCGCGCACCGCGTCTTCTCGTAAGTAGGTTCAAGGCATCGAATCCAGCCCAAGACTTCATCATCACATCCGCTTAGTAGACACGCTTGGCTGGAGGAACTGGCTTACAGTCGTTCACGTCCAAGGTCGTGGAGATGACGTCTCTGTAGTCCAAGGACACGGGCGCACCGAACTCCTTCTGGTAGGACAAGGTGTGCTTCATCCAGTTGACATCGTCTCTTTCCTGGTAGTCGTCTCTGGCGTGGGCACCTCTGGACTCCTTTCTGGCAGCAGCGGACGTGGCAGTCTGCGTGGCACAGGTCAACAAGTTCTGCAACTCCAAGGTCTCGACCAAGTCGGAGTTCCAGATCATGGATCTGTCGGTGGTCTTGACGTCCGCGTAGGACTTGTCGACCTCGGCGATGTGCTTGACACACTCGTCCAACGTGTCCTGTCTTCTGAACACGGCACATCCCTTCTGCATGGTGGCCTGCATGTCGGCTCTGATCTCGGCGGTGGTCTTAGATCCGTTGGCGTTTCTGGCCTTGTCGAGGTTGGCAATGGACTCCAATCCGAGGTCCTTGGACACGGGCTTCAATGGCGTGCCTGGCGTCAAGGAGTCTCTGATGGTGTGCGAGACGGCTCTGCCAAAGACGACCAAGTCCAACAAGGAGTTGGCGCCCAATCTGTTGGCACCGTGCACAGACGCACACGCCACCTCACCACACGCCAACAAGCCGGGCACAACCTCGTCCTCACCCTTGGCGTTTCTCTTGATCACCTCACCGTTCCACTTGGTGGGGACACCACCCATGTTGTAGTGCACAGTGGGCAAGATAGGGATTGGCTCCTTGGTCACGTCCACACCGGCGAAAATGTGTGCGGTCTCGGAGATACCGGGCAATCTCTCCTTCAACACGGAAGCGGGGATGTGCGACAACTGCAAGTGCATGTGGTCCTTCTTGGGGCCCACACCTCTGCCCTCGTTGATCTCCATGGTGATGGCTCTGGACACCACGTCTCTGGAGGCCAAGTCCTTGGCGGATGGCGCGTAACGCTCCATAAAACGCTCACCCTCGGAGTTGAGCAAGTAGCCACCTTCTCCTCTGGCTCCCTCAGTGATCAAGCAGCCGGAGCCGTAGATACCCGAAGGGTGGAACTGGACAAACTCCAAGTCCTCCAAGGGCAAGCCAGCTCTGGCCACCATGGCGTATCCGTCTCCAGTACAAGTGTGGGCAGAGGTACAGGAGAAGTACGCTCTCCCGTAGCCACCGGTGGCAAGCACGGTCTTGTGCGCGCGGAATCTGTGCAACGTGCCGTCCTCCTGGTTGTAGGCGACGACACCCACACACTCGCCGTCCTCCATCATCAAGTCCATGGCGAAGAACTCGATGAAGAAATGCGTGTCGTGTCTCAACGACTGGCCGTAGAGCGAGTGCAACAACGCGTGGCCGGTTCTGTCCGCAACGGCACACGTTCTGTACGCCTGGCCACCCTTACCGTACTCCTTGGACTGGCCACCAAAAGCTCTTTGGTAGATTCTGCCCTCGTCGTTTCTGCTGAACGGCACACCGTAGTTCTCCAACTCGTAGATGGACTGGGGCGCCTCCTTCGTCATGTAGTGGATGGCGTCCTGGTCACCCAACCAGTCGGAGCCCTTCACGGTGTCGTACATGTGCCAGTGCCAGTCGTCTTTGTGCATGTTTCCAAGAGCAGCATTAATTCCTCCCTGCGCAGCAACGGTGTGCGATCTGGTGGGGAACAACTTGGTGATACACGCGGTTTTGAAGCCGGCCTCCGCCAACCCGAAGGCGGCTCTGAGTCCTGCGCCACCGGCGCCGACAACCACACAGTCGTATTCGTGGTCAATCACGTGGTACTTTTGGCCCAAGTACTTGGTGGCATTGACGGTCTCGCCCTTGGCGGAGCCAATCACCTGTCTGGCCACAGTGGACGTGGAGAAGTTTCTGAAGGTCCGCAACATGGCTTAGTATGGCTGGCGTAAAGTCCTCTGAAACTGGTGTTTTCTTTTTCGGGAAGAAAAAAAATAATGTGGAGGATCTGGAGAAAAAAAACTTGCCTGGTGCGCGAGTCCCGTAGGTGGTGGTACCACGGCCATTATGTATGTATGGGGTACAGGTTGAGTAATGGGAAATTTCGCGCGCTCCTATTTGCTGAGCAGACTCCGCGGTGGAATCGTGCCGACTACCGCCGGGGTGCTAGTGGCTGCGAAACCCGGTTTTGCTGCTTCGCTAAAACAGGGGAGGAGAGGAGAAAAGGGAAAAAAGGAGGACGTTTGGGGAATTGAAGATTACTCGTAGACCCTGGGCGGGCGCCAGGAGTGGAAAAAAAGTGTCTGCAAAAGAGTGGAGTCTTGTATTGTGTTGCTCTGTGGTGGGCTCTGCTAAGTCCGGTGTGCATACAGGCGTGCGGTCTGTGGGGTGGAAAAACATTATCACGAGGACCGGTTACGCAACATGGAAAAAGATCCAGCAAATGTATTTTGCTGTGTCAGGTTTGGGTTCATTTTTTTATCCAATGTGAAGAACAGGAACGGGTAGAGAGGTCATCTCCATATATCTGGAACGAAAACGAAAAAAGAAAGGGGGCATACTGGGAATTGAACCCAGGGCCTCTCGCAAGCTTGTGTTGAGCACGGTGTACCGCGCCTTCACCCAAAGCGAGAATCATACCACTAGACCACACGCCCGATTTCTGTCTTCAAAAGGTGATGGTTCAATATACTGAATTGAATGAGTGGAGTTCGCCTTATGAACACTTTACGCAAAATTAAGAACTGCAAATTTTTTCCAGAAACGATCCGTGCCGGCGCAGAATAATCCAGCTGTCGCTGTAGCATTTCTGAGTCATTTTAACGTTATTTGCTGCATCTGATTTACCCTCCAGCCAGACATGCCTCCATTGCGCTGTCGTCCTTAGGTGCATTAGAACGATGTTTGAAAGCTGCAAGATTGGATGGGGAACCTAGGCCGAGTCTCGAAAAAAAAACGAAAAAGAGCGGAATGGTCGGTTTCCCTGGGAAGTTCAGCGTGGGGTGGACCGAGTTCGACACTAGGTGCGTATTTGGGAACTGATTACAAGGTTTTTTCTATAGGTATATAGTTTTTGGGGTTGATGACACGAGTCATTAACCTCCCCTTTAATCAGATGTATCAAGCAAAAAAAAAAAAAAAAAAGGGAATCATCGAAAGAAGACATGTGGCCATACGCCTCGTTTTCATCAAGTTGTGAACACCCGGGCTGTAGCCTTGAAAAAGCATTTTAGTTTTTCCTTTTGCCCAGTGTCAGAAGTATCAGGAAATAAAAAAACAGTGTACGCAAAAGGATTTCGTAACTCTTAGCTCATTTTGTAAGGGCCTTGCTGATTCTGTCAGATGAGATAGCTCGGGGCATGGCCTGGCGAGCTGCATCCCAAAAAAGGGTAGGGTCGTTCACTTTCAGTACAACTAGAACATCATGATCGAAAAAAAAATGAAAAAAAGAGTAATCGATGCAAAATTGGACTGTCCAAAGCTCATGGGTGCAGGTGTATATATTAGCCTCTTGGTAGAGCAGAGTTGTCATCTTGGATGACTTACTCGAAGATGCCAGACCTAAACTACGTGTTTATATTCATCAGCGAAAGACATGCTGAAGATAACCCTTCAAGAACTACGCCTTGTCCACCAAAAGTTGCCCACCAATGGTGGGTGCCCGACTCTCCAGTACCACCTTCAACAACAAAAAATCATCTAAATACAACACAACCCTCATGCATCAATATAGTCTTGAATGCGACAACTCTTTCATTTCACACCCCTCGCAGTTAGCCCTCACAGCTCTACATGGATCTACAGCCTGGTCAATAATTTGTGTCGATATGAAGTGGCTGGATAGTCCAGCAGTCTAAATGTTCTAGCAGGAGATGAATGAAGAAGTAAACAGCAAGAAATGACACAAGGCAGCAATCTTAGAAAATCACATCCTCCTCGTTGTCCTGCAAGACTTCGCCGTCATTCACAGCCAACTTGCTGACGTCTTCTACAATCTGCTTTTCGCTGGGCTGGGCCGCGGCCTTCTTCTTCTTCTTCTTGTTTTTCTTTTTCTTGCCACCGCTGGCAGCCGCTGCAGGCTCAGGGGTTTGCTCGCTCTCAGTTTCCTCTGGCGCAGGGGTACCCGATTCGTCCTCTCCTTCCTCTCCATCCTCAGCATTGGCTTCAGCGTCCGCTTCAGCCTGTCTTTTGGCCAATTCCTCGGCCTCCTCGGCAGCTACCGCCTCCTGCTTCTTCTCCTGCACCTTCTTCAACCTGTAGAACTCCTCCCTGTCCAACTCGTCCAATTCCGAGTTGATGTAACTGATTGTGTTCTCTGTTCTGGGGATGATCACGTGCTCGATGGCGTTGACTCTTCTGTTTGTGACCTTGATCACCTCGTCCAAAATGATAAAAGCGGTCTGCAACGACGCGAGCTCCACCAATGTCTCAACGGCTTTGGTGTACACCATTTTAGCCTTCTGCACCTGCTGGCCACCCCTGCCCAAACCGGTCATCTTGAAGTCGTTGATATTCTCGTTCACGTGACTTTCAAAGGCGGGTAAGTACACTCCAGAGACGTTTTCCTGTTTTGCCTTCACCTGGAATCTGGCCTTCTGCACGCTTTCAATCACCTGATAAGAGATGTTATCGCCAGTAGCGTATTGCACCTCCGCCAAGGAGAACGCCGCGGTTTGCATGACCCGGCCCATTTTGCGCTTGGCGTCGTCGATTCTCTGTGTGATATCCCGGAAACGTTTTGTCAATGCCTCGGATTTTCTCTTTAATAAAGAGTGGCCCTGTTGTGCTCCTTTCAACTTGCTTTTCATGAGGCCCAAGGTCATCCGCGTCGGGAAAACCTGTTCCCTATTACCAGCACCGGACATTGTGAGCGATTATGTGGAAAAGCGGAACGTAGTAGCGTGCGAAAGTGCTGGGACGTTTTCGTTAAGAATTCTAATCTATAGATACGGCCGATTGGGAGTCGAGGTAATTCACGAACGTTCGCGTGGTGCACGGGTGCGCATGGGCGAGCTTCGGTTATCTGGCGGGCGTATCTGCAGGAGTATAGAGAGACGGAGCTTGAAGGTGTATTTTAGTGTGTAGTAGAGTATAGTAATGTTTAGACAGCTTTTGGCGAAAATTGACATTTATGCGTTTTTATTGCTTTTGGATTATACACGGGTGACTTGTGGGTCTGGGTCGTAATGCGTCTGCTACTAACTGAGATCGCTGAAGGTATGGAGGGTGTAGCCAACAATACTTTGCCACATTTAGTTGTGATATATTCTTCTCTTTCTTGAAATCTCCAAGCTGCTTCATCGCCCGGTTGATTTAGTATTATTTTCGACTCACATTCAGGACCTCTGCCTCATCACCTCAATGATAAGTCTCAACTATCCGAGGTGATTAGTTACGGAAGCGTGAGCAGCAGAAACCAAAGTTAGTTATCTCTCAACCGTCCTTCAGGGACACCCCGTTTCCGAACATGGGTTCCGACTCTATGGGTTCTGGCTTTTCATACCTGGGATGACTAAATTGCCTGCCATCACCCATCGCTCAACACAAGTGCGGAGGCAACAAGAAGTTGGGGATGGAGTTCTTGATAAAGTAGATGTGGCTGCAGTTGCGGCACGTCATCTTGCCTTCCACGATCTGCGTCTCTACAAGCAAACTGTGCAAGTCTCTCAACACAGCCTGGTCATCCTCCATAATAGGGTCCAAGTTTTCGGGCTTGACAGGGGGGAGTGTGGTGTTGCCCAAGTCGGCCGCCACTTTCAAAACGGCGTCCCAGTCCAATCTCTCCAACATGTGAACGATGAAGTCTGGGTTGTACTCCTGCTCTTCTTGGACAAGCTGGCAGTCGGAGAATTGTAGAGGGAAGGACTCCGTGGACGAGTCGCATGATTTAATGGCGCACTTGACGAAGTTGGAAGTTAGGAATTTCATTTTTTCTGTGTAGCTAAAGATGCAGACGATTGAAATGGTTCTACGGTCTCGCTCATCTAGAAAAATTTGGAGTGTCCTGCACGTAGTATATAGGCGATGAACCGGTCCAGCATGCTATTTATGTGTTTTCTATAATCTGTTCTATGCCGTGACAGACCTCATTTGATGGATAGACTCGTCGCCAAATGCCGAGTTGGAATATCTAAAGTTCTCCTTTTTGAAGGGTTTCTGGCTGCGCTTCTGCCTCGATGCCGCACCGCGCTGCGTCTCTAGCATACCTTGAATCAGATCATAAACCAGTTCTAGCCGTGTGCTTTCCGTCTGATTGATGTATTTTTTGATGAGTGGCGCAATCCATTCGCATCGCCGCTGGTCGTTATTTTGAACGTAAGCTTTTCCAAGCATGCAAAGGAGGTTTTCGTCGAAAAGTTTGCTGACTGCTTCGTCAGATGCGTGGTTGAGAACCTCATACTTGCTCGTGTTTTGACCGCACAATAATCTTACACCGTCAGCCGTTTCGATCAGATTGAAGACGAGCGTGTTCAAAAGACGGTCAATGGATTTGTAGTCTCTTGTTTCGACACACGCCCGTATTGCAAGCAGTATAATATCTTTCTCAAAGAGCACGGGCACCTTAAAGGCCACATCAGAGTTCGTCTGGAATGAATGCTTGATCATGAAGTGTGGAAGAATTGATTGGTTGGACGGAACGTTAAGGGGTTCGAGAAAACGTAGAAGTGTCTTGATGAATGCCGCGTTGCCACGTTTCCTGTTGTACTCAATGATGCTGCCCAAAAGTTTGGGGTCTTCCTCTATGAGACTCCGGAAATGCAGTAACTCTTTTTCAGCAAAAGCGTGGGAGGCAGAGCCATCCGCCCAAGCAGTTTCTCTGTGCTCGAAAGGCGGGAGAAGATCGTATACAAGCGACTGGTAGTTGTGCAATCCCACCAGACCGAACCGGTCTTGGAGGTCTCGAAAGATGGCGTTTGAGGGGATATTGTTGCCCCCTTTTTCTAGAAGCTTGGCAATTGCCAACACGAGGCTGATGTGTTTTAGTGGATGTTTGTTCGCCTCGAATGCTGCAAAAAGACCCTTGAATTTGGCGATGTACTCGTCATTATTCACAGAATTCGTCTGAAAAACAGGACCCTGTGATGCCTTGATCGACCGTGTAGTATCGGAATATTCATAGTTGCGCCAGCGCCCAGACTTGTGGATATACATGTCGGATCTGCGCGTCTCTTTGCTGGCAAAATGGTCCGATATCCGAAACGCATCGAATAATGCGTGCACTTTTGCAGAATCCAACTGGGCAAGAAATGGCTTGGAAAGAACTGGATGTGTTGCACGTAGCAGCGCCAATTCGTCGATCATTTCTTTTTTCTCCCCGTCAGGTTGCATACATTCAAAGAGCCGCGGGCGGTAAAGAGAGGCCGATGATTTGCTGTACTTTTTCAACTGCTCGTCATAGAGCGCAAATCGTAGGTTTAGTTCCACTAGACATGTATTTATCATCAGGTGCGATAGCGACATCAACGAATTCTGGATAGGCGAGGAGTACTTCCGGGCCAGCGGATCCAGTTCGTACTTTTCCGTAGTGTTGTCGGTGTTTGCTTGCGAAGAAAGATGCTCGCTTTCGAAGAGTTTCGAGACGTTTGCTGGGTTTGAAAACGTTTGGGATATAGCTGCACGTGACTCGACAAACCTGTGTGCTAGTAGTTGTTGGTCCTCCAAGGCTTTCTGCTGAAATTTAGCATATTTGAGTTGCTTGGGGGTCAATACCGGTTCATTCTTTTGGCCTTCTTCCTTCTGCTTCCGGACCTTTAGCTCCTGGATTTGCCGCTGGACTTGCTCGAACTCCCTATCTAAGTCCGAAATCACGTTTTCGTAGTCCTCAAGTTCGGACGTTCCCAGCGAGAGATGCACTAACCGGTGCTGTGTTCTCATAGTGCTGAGCAGCTTCAAATGCACAAAAACAGCGACATTTGTGGCAAGAAAGAGAACATGCCCCGGGATTTTTACGAGTCTGAAGAAGAGCCTCAGTTCTGGGCTCCGTGCAACATTTAAGCCCTGTCGAAGAGAGATCCTGGGAATGCCCAGACCGACATTCTGTATATGTAGAGTTCTCCGGAAAACGGGCTTCATACCACCGGGGCTGCGGTAGTTCAGGCGCCGTGTTTCAAACATGAGCCTTAGATGAAACAGCAAATCGGCGGATTGACGTTTTTCGAAGAGTTAATAGTGTGGAGATTTGCTGTAACCTATCGTTGTGCTTTATAGAAGCGCACCCGTACACCAGCGTACATCAGCCGATTTTTAGCCCCGGCAGGGAAGTATTTGGGTAGGGCAAAAACAATGGGTTTTTGGTTTTTGGTAAAGAGAAGCAGTCTGTAGAGAATTTAGAGAAAGATTATTGGTCAGAATCGGATACGTGTCTGACGGATAGTGGAGATGAACCGTGTTTTGAGCTAGTGCGAGTGCAGCCAGTGCAAACCGTTATATTAAATTTTAATGGACAAAGTTCTTCGAGTGTGGGTTCCAGCTCTTGAAACCTGGTTCCTTTGACAGGATACCTGAAGGAATCATACATGGAGCAACTGAGGTCTGTAGAAAAGCGGCCCGTGTATTGATCCTTGTGTACTCTCTTTTCGAGCTGTAGTACTGGTTCTTGTAATATAGTATACCAAATGAAACTTTAGCCAATGCCAGACTGATGCCTTCTGGGACCCTTGGCATATGTTTGATGAATGAAAGACCACACCCACAGTGTCAATAATTAAACAAAACATAAACCAAAAACAAGTAAAGGTGTTACTTAGTTTTATGGACCCACATCACTATTATTAGCTGGAACAACGCGAGCTATACTTCCCGGGCCAGCACCTGTACTGCGACTCTTGCGCAGCCAGACAATGGAATCGATTTAAAGTGCACAGAGTATCCGTATCCAATTGAGCATACTAATTCAACATCTCGTCTTTCACAGAAAATGCCCCAGAAGAATCCGTCCCGAAATCCGCAACCCCAGCCGTGGTGCCCCACGCGACTGCCTCGTCACGTGACCAGTCTCCACCAGGACACGTCAGTGCTCAGGCGCTCAAACCTTAAAAATCTCCACCATTCCTTCTCGCTGTGCAAAATGAAGCTTTCGTTCTGGTTACTTGGTGCCCTTGCGGCGACTTTGAAGGTCGCGGCCGACGACAATGTCGCTGAAGACTTGCCTCTCGAGCCCACGGACGACGTGGAATTGACCAAATTCCAGCTCAGCTACATCATCGAAGAACACCCCGATTTGTCCCCCTCTGAGGCGGCAGATCTACTCTACGGTGAGACAATCACGTTGAACTATAATATTGTCAACAATGAAGACAGCACCCTCACTGTGGTGGGTTTGGGAGGGGCGTTCCGCGACCCTTTGACCGGAGAACCCGCGATCAATATGACTGCGAATTCCGTGGAGCCTTTGGTGATCGAGCCGGAAACGTCTGGAACCATGCGCCAGAAAATCAACTTGGAATTTCCCCCGGGCGATTACGTTTTGGCGCCACATGTATACGTGGCCTTCCACGACCAATTGAAGGGCATTCCTGCGCGTGGCCAGTTAGTGTCTGTGACGGAGCCTCCGGTGTCGTTCTTCAACCCGCAGATGCTCTTTTTGGAACTCATCTTCTTCGGCACGATCGGATCCGCAGTGTACTACTTCTATGGAAAGACCATCGATAAGTACTTTAAGGGCACTGCTCCCGTGACAAAGAAGGGCCAAGCCTCGGGGTCTGCGTCGGGCTACGAGGGCTGGGTGCCCAAGAACTACCACCCGGTCGAGAAGAAGTCCAAGATGAGAAAGGCGTACTAGGTGGGTGACTGGTTGAGTGGTGATCTGGAGAAATGCGTTCAAAATTGATGATAAATGTGTACAAACGATTGAGCAATTCGAACGTGCAGCTTTTATGAACCACACGGAGTGTCGTGCTCGTTGTCTCTGCTCGTGTGCGTAGCTGAGTTTTAGCTATCTAGTAACAAGTCTCTGAACAATTGTCTACTCACTCCGCCCGCTAGTGTATCATAATTCGCATAGCATTTTAAAATAAGCCGATACTCAAGTGTACTCCATTGAGATCTATGGTAGCGTATACATATTCTACCATACTGCCACGTACGCACCAGAGCAGCATCTCTCCATGGAACATCTCGCAATCTCCCGAGAAAGACACGTCAGCTAATCAAATAACTAATGTTTACGTGAGCTGAACTTTCCCAGAAACCTCTCTCCCATCTGTCATCTCCCAAATCTTACGGTTAATGAATATCGTGGCTGTGAGCCAATTCGCAGCCAGTGGCCCAGCAACACTAGGCTGTGCAGTACTGCCCAAGCAGCCTCTAGCCACAGAAAAAGAGACGTGTTTCAGCACACCACTTTTCTCCAGAATCCCTCGTTTTCGCCATCCATGAGACTTTATCTCAACGAGAGTCCGCGGACTTTTGTCGTCACGGACTCCTCCTATGCGCTTATCATCAGACACCCCACGCCGGAGTATAAGTCAGAACTGTCTCATAGACATGTGCATATCCACGATCGGACCAAAAAAAAGGACAACACTCAAAATAACAAGGTGTTGGTGGAGTTCCTCCGTGCCGACACGCTCAACCTCTCCAAATTCTCAGACATTACGCCGCGTAAGACCCGGGCCAACAGATTGCTCCATGGGTTTTTGGGCCTATTGAACGTCAAGGGATACATCCATTTGGGGTTCGTGACCAAGGCCACCAAGGTGGCATCGCCCCAATTGAACGAGAGCATTCACATGGTGGACGATGTGGCGTTCTACTGCCTAAATAGCGACCGGTTTGACTCGTGGATTGGCACCAACGACGAGGATCTACAGACGGTCAACTCCGAGGAATCTGAGGGCTCTCTCAACGGGTACCCTGCTGCCTCAGTGAGGAGAATTCTCTCGCTGGGCCATTTCTACTTTTCCAAGGAGTTCGACATTTCCTGCACCCTCCAAGAACGAGGATATGTCAATTCCACCAGACACACTCGTGCATCTGACGACCCCTATTTCCGCAGGTTCGTGTGGAACACGTATATGGTGAACGATATCGTGGAAATGCGGGGTGTGCTCAACGCGTTTGAGCGACTGAAATTCGACAGCACCGGCTTTCTCACTGTGGTCACCAGAGGATACGCAAAGTCCGTTAACGTCACGCTAGAAGACAACGAAAACGCCCTTCTCACGCTCATTTCCAAGCAGTCGTGCAAGAAAGTCGGTGCTATTTTTGGAGAGCTGGGCTGCGACGATGACGGCGAAGTCCCCAACTACGTAGAGACCGAGGTCATCATCTACCTGGAGAAATACAGCTTTTCGTACGTGGTGATTCGCGGCAACGTGCCCAGTTTCTGGGAGCTCGAGAAAAACTCGCTCATGCTGTCGAACAACAACAAACACATCAAACTCACACGGTCGTTTGAGGCCTCCAGCCACGCTTTCTTGAGGCATTTCGATACATTAAGCAGGCACTTTGGCGATGTCCATATCATCAACTGCCTCCTGCAAGATAAAAAGTCATACAAGGGCGAGCTCGGGGACAACTTCAAGAAACACTACGATGAATACATCACGTGCAAAGAGGACCTACTATCGGAGAAAGAGGATGCCGATCCCCGCAAATCGGTGCTCCACAATTCCAAGGTCTCGTTCACGTCGATGCCGTTATCGCTAGCATACATTCGCAAAGTGGGCTACACGTCTGTGAACCCGAAAGAGGTGGTGAATCCGCTCATCCATTCGATGGTTGATTTTGGGGCGTTGTTCTTCGATGTGAAGAAGAACACGTACATTGGAAAGCAGTTGGGTGTGTTCAGGGTCAATTCGTTCGACTGCTTGGCGAAGTCAAACTTCGTGTCAAAGATCATCAGCCAGGAGGTGATCAAATTGGCCTTCCACGATATGGGCATTGCCGTTCCCTTTGATCTTCTCCAGCAACATGCGCAGATCTGGTCAGCAAACGACGAGGTGCTCAAGAGCCTCACGCACGCGTATTTGTCCACAAACAAAGTGAAATCGCTGTCCACGAAACACATGATAAAGGAGCTGTTGACTAAGCGGTACTTCAATGTCATGCGTGACCCCAAAGCGAGTGAGCTGGCGATGCTCAAATTGTTGGGCCGTCTCCAGGAACAGGAAGGAGTGGTCTTGTACAATCCTCTCCACCAGTACGTGAACTTGCAACTCAAAGAGCGGGCGCAGGAGTTCAGCTCTCGCGAAACCATCAAGATCTTTTCCGCCACGTTCAACGTCAACGGAACCGTGTACAATGAGGATGATCTAAAGGAGCTCGTCTACCCCTCGAAGCATGACGTGGATCAGAACTACGATCTCGTGTTTGTGGGGTTCCAGGAAATCGTGGAGCTCACCCCCGGGAAGATGATCTCGGTCAAGTCAGACAACTTCAACAGCTGGGAGAAGACGTTGAAAAGAATATTGAACGAGTACAGTCCCACCAAAGAAAAGTACGTCTCGCTCTGGGAGTGGCAGATGGGCGGCATAGCCATGTTGCTATTCATCAAAGAAAAACAGCTCGGTTACATTTCCAATATCGAGGGTTCAATCAAAAAAACGGGTCTTGGTGGTATGAGTGCCAACAAAGGCGGCATTGCCGTGAGCTTCGACTACTCCAACTCGCTGATCTGCCTCATCTGCTCACACTTGGCTGCGGGCCACAGCAACGTGGAAGAAAGACACCAGAACTACAAGACCATCTCTAAGGGAATCGTGTTTTTTAAGCACAAAAAGGTGCGCGACCACGACGCGGTGATCTGGCTCGGCGACTTCAACTTCCGCATAAACTTGCCCATTGAGGAAGTCAAACGGTTGATTGAGGCACGCGATTTCCAAAAGCTCTTCGAGTTCGACCAGTTGAACAAGCAAATGGCCAACGGCGAAACCTTCCCCTTCTTCGACGAGAAGGAGATCACGTTTCCTCCCACCTACAAGTTCGACAACAACACGAAAGTCTACGACACCTCCGAAAAGCAGCGGGTTCCTGCGTGGACAGACCGCATTTTGAGTCTTTCCAAAAACAGAATCTTGAAGCAGGAAGTGTACGACTGCGACGAGGACCTCACGTTTTCCGACCACAGACCGGTGTACTCTATCTTCACCGCGTCGGTGGAAGTGGTTAACGAAAAGGCCAAGAGAGAGATCACTCAGGAAATCTACGACACCTACGCAGAAGTGGTGGGGGACATCAATTTTCTTCTCACGGCCAGCGACGTGACTAAGTATGTCACGGATGTGTGGGAAAAGGCAATGCCGCCGCCAAGCTCGGATAAAACTAAGTGGTGGCTCAAGAGTGGTGTCCCTGCGAAGGTGTGCTTGGAGGAGCTCGACGCCAACTCCGATCTAATGTTCAACCCGCGTTCCCCGGTGAATCCGTTCGAGGAGACGTCCGAGCCTAAGTTCATAAAGCGAGAGGAGCTCTGGGAGTTGGTGAAAGAACCCACCCAGGAGGTCCTGGAGTAACAGTCTCATGGGGAAAACCGTCTAAGTAGGCTAGGTGGACAAAGTCTAGTTGGAAAAATAACAGTCTGATTGGAAATGTTTCTAAGTGGCGGTTTCTAAATAGAGTTCTCTTTTTCCTCCTGGTCTTGGGCTTGGGCTTGCCTTATCTCGTTCCTGTTGTTCTCGATCTCGTGGAGGATGTTGTCCATTTTGCTGTCTAAATCGTCTAGCATCTTCTCAAGGAGTGCGGCCTGCTTCTCGGCGTTGGTGATGCTTTCGTACGTCTCGGCTATGCCAGCGTTTTCCTGGGTCATGATCGACTGCGGTGAATAGAGATGGGTCAACAGTAGTTGATTTGGTGAGGTCAAGCACCGAGACGACTGTGATGGCCTGTATGCACTCCACACAACATACAGAATTCTGCCTACATTTTGGCCTAAATATTGGCCGCTTTTGCCAAGGAAAGAAAAGGCTGATATACGGATTTATGTACTCTGAGCCTACTGCTCCCCGTGTAAACTGTTCAAGATCGAGACCAACGAGATGAACGACGCCTGCGACACATCCTCGTGGATACCCACTCCCCATTTCGTGGAGCCATCCTGCAATTGTGCCTCGATGTACGTGGCAGCACGCGAGTTGGAGTCCACGCCAAGAGAGTGTTCGTGGTAGTGCTTGACGTCGATGGCCACACCGAGGCCGTTTTTGATGGCACTGGAGAACGCAGAAATCGGACCGTTACCTGTGCCCGTAATCTTCTTGGGCTCGCCGCCAACAGTGAGGTCGACCTCGATCGTTCTGACTCCATCCTTGGAGTTGGTGAGCGAGTAATCCACCAAGTTGTAGTGGAATTTGGAGGGGTCGTCGTTGGCCTCGTGCGCAATGAAGTACTGCGTCTTGAACAAGTCGCAGAGCTCCAGGTTGGTCAACTCCTGGCCCTTGTGCTCGGCCTGGCGCTGCACGGATTTGGAGAAATCCACCTGCAAGCCCTTCGGGAGATCGAGCTCGAGATTCTTCAAAATCACCCATGCAGAACCACCCTTACCAGATTGGGAATTGATTCTGATGATCGCCTCGTACGTCCTGCCGATGTCCGCAGGGTCGATGGGCAAGTATGGCAACTTCCACTTGACGGTCTTGCCGTTGGCCTGGGCCTGTTTTTTGCCGTACTGCTCGAAGCCCTTTTTGATGGCGTCCTGGTGCGAACCGGAAAATGCACACACCACGAGCGAACCGCCGTAGGGCGCTCTTTCGGGAATCGGGATCTTGTTGCACCGTTCCACAATGTCGATGATCTCGCCGATGTTGGAAAAGTCGATTTTGGGGCTCACTCCCTGTGAGTATAGGTTAAGGCCCAAGGTCACCAAGTCGACGTTGCCTGTCCTCTCGCCATTCCCAAAAAGGCAACCCTCGATCCGGTCGGCTCCGGCAAGCTGGCCCAATTCGGCCGCAGCCACGGCACAGCCCCTGTCATTGTGGGGATGGAGCGAGATACAGATCTTCTCTCGCTCGGAAATGTGCGTGGAAAAGTACTCGATCTGGTCCGCGTAGACGTTGGGCGTGGACATTTCCACCGTGGCGGGTAAGTTGAAGATGATGGGCCGCTCCTCCGAGGGCCCCCATGCGGCCTTCACTTCCTCGCACACCTGAAGTGCAAAGGACAAGTCCGTGTCGGAGAAGGTCTCGGGCGAAAACTCGAAATCCCACACGGTGCCGTGCGGGTTTGGCGCGTCCTTCGTGAGCGATCTCACGAGTTTGGTGCACTTGACTGCCAAGGCTTTACACTCGTCTTGCGACAACCCAAAAACGACGTTCCTGAAGCAGTCCGACGTGGCCAAGTAGATGTGCACAGTGGCCCTCTTGGCCCCTTGCAAGGACTCGACCGTTCTCTTGATGAGCTCCTCTCTGCAGGCGGACAAAACCTGGATGCTGACGTCGCTGGGGGCGTTTTCTACTGCGTACCTGGTGAAGTCGAAATCGACCTGCGACGCCGAAGGAAAGGCCACCTCGATTTCCTTGTATCCGATTTTCACGAGCTTGTGGAAATACGCCTTTTTTTCCTCGAAGGACATCGGATCTGGGAGCGACTGGTTGCCATCTCTCAAATCTGTGGAGAGCCATCGTGGGGCTTTTTGCAAGGTGCGACTGGGCCACTGTCTATTGGGCAAGTGGATGGGAGGGAAAGCGTCGTACTTGACGGAGGGGTCTGCGAGCATGGGCATGGTGAAGCGTGCAGAAGTCAGAATTCAGGTTTGAAAATTTTTGGTTTCTGGGGTAAGCGTTTGGTGGCCTTATGAAGGACAGCAGTGACTAATTGGGTGAGTCAGGTGATCGCAGTTTATACAGTTTTATCAGACTGCGCACCATTTGCCGAATAACGTGCGGAGAGTGGGCGAGCGCGTGGGCCGGCACAGAGGTTCGGCTAATACCAGCCTCGAATAGCCGATGTGGGGTTTTTTGGTGGGGTAGTATTGCGAAAGAAGCGGAGAATGAGATGGAAATTGGGAAGGGAAGTACTTGTATCTTTTTGCGACTGGGGGTAATGGAAAGGGGTGACTTTTCGATGGTGGTCCATAGTCAGATGATAGGAACGAATACCCAGTCACGTGTTCTACAGCACATTGACGGGGAAGGATGTTCCTTAACAAAAGTGAAGGAAAAGTGGTGATTTTTTTCCTTATTGAAGAATTGTCAAACAATCTGATTCAAAGCTAGTATTACTTGTATTTTCCCACTCTGAGTGTTCTGTTGTGAAATCCTTAATCGTTTGGTGCGTTTTAGTGTTCTGTTAAAGATTGAGTGCTGAAAAGCCATCGTCGATACGTCATACATATCCGGTACATCTCCTTTATCCCATAAGTTACCTTGAAGTAGTCGAAATGGTTGTTGAAGACGACGTCGATGCTTTCTTCATTTCTCTGGTGACAGACACGGTCCTCTATCTCGTATTCATGATGAACATCGGTCAATGCTTATGTGGCACGATTGTGTGGCAGTTCCGTTAACATTTCTCGTCCAATATAATAGTTTTAGAGAACAAAGCTATTTTTACAGAATTGCAACGTAACTCCGAGAAACTTGGCACCGCCAGAATACCACATTAGCAAATCTACTGTCATCTGCAGCAAGATGTTGCTCAACCTCTTGGGCATTGAAACCGTAAGCCGGGTCCGGAAGAAGTCAAGGGAGGAAGATGTGACAGTGTAACCCTTAAAGCGTTTAGCACGTTTTTGAATTAAGATCATCTCAAAAGGTAGACTTCGTTTTGCAATTGCTGTCCACATGGAGTCTGTGAATTCATTCGAGAAAGAGGGCCCCAGACTAGCTGTGTACCTAATCGTATCGAACTCAGTACATCTAACAAAGTATTTGAACCAACTAAAACTGTATCAAAACTACCACTTTGCAAGCTCGATCAGTAGGAGTGGAAAACTTCAACTACCTGAGGGACTATCCAGCTTACAGATTACATAGCCTGGCGATCCACATCACTACCATTTTCAGATTTGTAGTGTCGTCTGAAATTCGTCGAATTAAGCAGCCATTGCACATCGAACGCTTTCGGGCAAGTCTCACAAGTGACTTTGATTTCTCGTTGTTTCTCCTCAGGGCCCGGATTCCCATGAAACCAAATTGAAGATATCAGCAGCACACTTCAAACATGGTAAGGCAGAGTTGGGAGACTTGGGCTCTAATTTTGTAAGCGGAATTCAAGTTTTTTCAGAAGCCCTTTTGATGCAAAAGCGTACTCTGGTACGAAAACCCGGAGACCTGAGACTTTCAAACGGACATCAGTTTCTCTACCGTGTCGCATCATCACAACGTAAATCCTTAAAGACGGGCTTCAGTCGTGATTGAGTAGTCACGGCCATTGTTGAGTAATCACTCGCGAATATGCGAGCAATTACTCTTTTTTCCTATTCGGCTCGCTCTTTTCTTCATTCTCCGCACTACGGTGGGGTACACCGTGTGATAGTTTAATCTTGGAGGACAACTCGGGAGAACGACGAGAAGGAAAAAAAAAACTTAAAGCAATCCAAGTGAGTGAGTGAGCATGCTGCAAGCACCATGTTCGTCTCTAGCCTGGTGAGAAAATTTCAACGAGATCTACACTGCAAAGAAAAAACGTGCGATGGGTGATACAGCGTATCTTAATGTTTAAGGTTTTTGGGATAGAAAATCTCCTGTATCTAGACTACTCTGTTTTCGCTGTCCCTCGTTGCAAATCCTGGTACACTCTGCTGCGCGCATGATCGAGAAACCGGAATCGACCTAGTGAAGGACATAACATCAAATAATATTCGAACATATTAGACCATTGGGTTTTTGAGTATAGCATATAATTACTCTTTCCGGTCACTGACTACGCAGTTTTATTCATAAAATGCGTGATTTTTTACATCCTGAAATGCTTATATGAATAATTAAAACTGATGACACATCTCAAGAAAATGGATAATCCCAAACTGATTTGGGGAAATCACTCGAGAGGAATTTTTTTGGTAGAGGAAAAAGGAAAAGGTTCTCGGAATAGTAAAGATCTGGCAAATCCAGTCCCTCTCAGCTTATCTGCATTGAACCTAGAGGAACAGACTTGCATCTAGCTCAACCCTGGATCCAGTTTAAAGCGCATCAGCGCTCAGACTGACCTGTAGGGGAACCACCTCCAGTAATTTTGGTTTTGTCGTAGACTCTATCCCCGCCTTCAGCAAAACCATTTGTGGTCTAAACAATAGCCTCCCCTTTGACCTTCTTCTATTGCTAGATGTGGAAAGCAAGCATCAGATTCTCAAAAATGGACAAGCTCCGGGACGCCTCGAACGCCGGGGACTCTGCAGTCATTCGATCCAGACCTATCAAACAATACACGCAGTGCTGCGTTTGCTGCTCATATAAGCACCTACATAATGGTCTGGAATATCACGAATTCCCGCCCCTTGTTCGTCAACAATCTCCTCTATTGTCCACGGAAGAATTTCAGTAAGAAACGGCCAAGCTTCGAAGCGTATTGTCAGCATGGCGTATTTACGTGAAATCAAAAGCGCAATTTAGAATGGTTGCGGGAACAGTACGAACAAGAAAGCTCAATATCCCGCATGTCCATTTTCCTGAACGTCTTGTGCATGCATTATCCTCCTTTGCCATCCAATATCGCGAAGCGGAAAAGCGTGAATAATTGATAAAGGTGATGCAAGAATAGATTACTGTAATAAGGCGCAGGAATAATATGGCAGTTGCCAGCTATCGTGCATGTCGCAATGGCTCGGTTAATTACGGCCGAAAACCGCAGAAACTCACCAGACGCACGATTCTGAAAAGTACACGGTATTTCCTGACAAGACGAGCATCCGGGCGTTCGCCCGACAAATATCGAACAGGCCCTTGGCGTATGCCAAGTAAACCCCCTGGGAGGAACATTTCCGAATTTCCCACCTGACTGATATCCCCTATCAACTGGAATAGGCATGGTCTACACTGCTAATAAATCTATCTATATCCCTTTTGCATATCTACCGCGTGTGCTCCGGGGCGCCCCTTATTTTAGCGAGATTCTAATAAACTTCAAAGAGCGAAACGTGGGGCGGGTTATTATCGGACTAAGTGTGAAATTGGCGTGCTCACACATCCTTCACCCGGCACGTGGGCAGCGGATCAGTGAAGCTTGCACCGAAAAATACCCTTTACGAGCGACGGGCTTCGTGGCCCTGCATGGAGGGGATCATCCGGCACACAAGCACCCTGGAGGCCGCGGGCTCGAAACGGAGCCGTGCCGTGCTACCCCAATTATTGTACCCAATTTGGGCAATGTAACCTTCTCCTTCCGTGGCATGACTGGGGCTCGTGCGTATATAAAGCCTGGTGAATGGCCGATGAAAATTAGGTAGATTTCGCTTTTGATTTTGAAATTCAGCGAAGTATTCCTCTAGCGCTTATTTCTCTGGTGGTCACAGCTACAGCACTAAAGGGCACTAGTTAGGGCGACATTGATAGTGACATGCTGGGCTCCGTTTCTTCGCTTGATAAGAAAAGCACCACAGGCCGTTTTCAGTATGACGGTGATGCCCGACAAGGTAGGCGGATGAAGAAAAGCGTCTCCGAGATATTCACCATCGTTTGCGCAGGCTTTGCGCTTATCTCCGACGGGTACCAGAACAACGTCATGACCATGTTGAACACGGTTTTCGCCCGGTTGTACCCGAAGGAGTATACCACCGATATGAAGACCAGTGTTTCGAATGCGTCGTTGGTAGGTACCATTTTTGGCCAGGTGGTCATTGGCGTGTTGGCGGACCGTTTGAATAGAAAGCAGTCCATCGTCATCGCCACGTGTTTCCTAGTGTTTGGTACGGTTCTATGTGCGGCTGCCCATGGAAAGACCGTCAACGGCATGTTCTGGATGTTGATTATTTTCAGGGGTGTCACGGGTTTTGGTATAGGTGCAGAGTATCCTTCGTGTTCGGTCTCGGCGAACGAGGCTGCAAACGAGTCGTTCAAAAGAAGAGGCGGTGTTTTCGTGCTAGTGACCAATTTGCCCTTATCCTTTGGTGGGCCCTTTGCGTTGATTATTTTCTTGATTGTGTGGCAAATCACGGGGCTCTCCAACGGGTTATGGAGGGCACTTTTTGCCATCGGTGCGTTCTGGCCGTTGTCTGTGTTTTACTTCAGATACAAGATGGTGACGTCTGAGTTGTTCAAGAGGTCGGCCATCAGAAAGAACGTGCCCTACTGGCTTGCACTCAAGTATTACTGGAAAAGACTCTTGGGCACGTGCCTCTGCTGGTTCTTGTACGATTTCGTCACGTTCCCCAATGGGGTGTTTTCTGCCACGATTATCTCGTCCGTGTTGCCCGGAAAAGAGGGGAAGGACCTCGAGAAGGTGGCGGAGTGGCAATTGTTGTTGGGCATTATAGCCATTCCCGGTGTGATAGTGGGGGCCTTTATCTGCGACAAACTCGGCCGGAGAAACACGTTAATGCTTGGTTTTGCGGGCTACATCGTCTTCGGGCTCATTATCGGCTTGGCGTTTGAGAAAATCTCCAAGATCACTGCGTTGTTCATTGTGTTCTACGGCTTGATGATGTCCATGGGCAACTTGGGCCCAGGTGATATGATGGGCTTGACTTCGTCCGAGTCCTTTGCCACGCCCATCAGAGGCACCTGCTACGGGTTGTCTGCGGCCATCGGCAAAGTCGGTGCCGTTGTTGGTACGAAGACGTTCACGCCTATCCAGGTCAACTTGGGCAAGAAGTGGACCTTCATCATCGCAGCCATCTGCGGGCTTGCGGGTGTGCTTGTGGCGTGGCTCTTCATTCCGCAGTTGAAGGACGACGACTTGTTGGAGGAGGACGTGCGGTTCAAGAACTACTTGTGGGAGCAGGGCTGGAAGGGCACGATTGGCGTGGAGGACGAGGCCGTGGAGGTGTTGTCGGTGTCGGACGACGACATCGTGAAACAGAGCTTCGACCACCAGCCCAAGAAGTAGAGTCGTTGGGGACCATGGAAGTGGCGTGGATTCCGTACATAGTATCTAAATCTAGTGTAAAAACAAACAATTAATGGACCGCCAGCGTCTAGTCATATACCAAAGGCACCAAAAGGCACCAATACTCAAAGCCTATACCTTGATCGACTCCTCGTACGTGGGAGGTGGGCCGAGGTACTGCGCCTTGCCCTTGTCGTCGAATCCGGTGTCGGAGTCCGACGCCTGCACACCGTTCTCCAACGCCTTGTTCTTTTCGATTTCCGACAAGCCCATGGAGTCTCTGACGATCCAGATGTGAGGCTCCTCGTCCGTGACCGCAGGGTCGTCGTAGGCAGTTCTCACAAAGTCTGGGTTGTACTGGATGTAGTTGAAGTACGCGTCGGGCATAGCGTCACGCACCATGTCAAAGGAGTTGGTTTTTGGCTGGAAGAATCTCTTGATGGTGCCGCCGGCCGTCTGCTGGGTGTGCGATTTCTGCTGCACCACTGGCCCGTTGTACCCCTCGTCCTTTTCGGTGAGCTTCTCGTTGGTGACAGCAGTGCCAATGTCAGACTCGTCCTTTCCGGCAAACTCACTGCCCTCCGCAGGAATGTGTGGCAACACCTGGTCCTTGGGCGAGGGTGCCAAGCCCAACTGGTTTCCGCCCTCCCAGTAGTTCTGGCCCTCGCTCTTGATCTCCTTCAATCCCTGGTCATACATAGGGTACTGGAAGGTGCGGTCGCCGGCTGCGTACTTGAGAGCAGACACAGGAACGGTTTCGAACAATGGAAGGAACTTCCATTTGAGGTAGATGTGGCAGGCCGCGGTGAAGGCGACGAAAACACCCTCCAACGCCACACAGGCCCAGTTCTTGCCAAATACAAACAACGCCACCAACAACACCTCGGAAAGGTACAAGGCCACGAACATCTGGAACAACGCCAAGGGGTAATTTCTGCCGCGAGCATCCGTGGCGTTGGGCTTCATCACGTGGATCAAGTTGTACAAGAAGGCGACGAAAATAAGGAAAAACGTGATCGTGGCAAAGCCCAAGATAAGCGGCGCAATGATCGCGTAACAGAGCGCAATCAACGCCACGAGCTGGAACGTGGGGTAGAGCACGGAGAAGAACGGCTGGCCCAACGTGATGAACCGCGTCCACTTGGATCTGGGGGTCTTGTCCAAGATTCTACCAAGCACCTTGGACAAGATCAACGCGACGATCTGCAAGATGGCGCCGGACGAGAACGTCAACCCGTACAAGCAGAGGTACGAGATGTAGAAGTTGGAGGCCTTGGGCAACTTGGTGGCCAAAAGCGTCAACACCGAGGAGGGGTCATTGATGATGTCCTGGATGGCACTGATGGCCGCAGAGGCAAGCGTCAACACCAAGAAGGACTGCACGGCCTGGAACGCGTAGAACCAGTTCTGGCAGTATCTCTCCACCTGCTGCACCGTGATACAGCCACTGACCTTACCCATCTTTTTGATGAAAGGGGGCACCAAAGACATCAAAATGGCCAACGCCACGGTGGGCAACAACGAGGTGATGATACCCATCAAGGCCAGGGGCATTTTGTCGATGAATTTCAAGAAAGGAAGCTTCTGCGTGATGAAGTTGATGTTGGAAATGGCACCAACAACGGCCACGGGAATAGACCAGAAAATGATCGTCAACGTCAACACAGTGGACGCAATCACCTTCTTGACTCTTCTCTTGGTCTTGGTCAACGCGAGGTTCTCCCAGATGACGTCATCTGGGGCCAAGCCCACATGTCTGCCTGCCTTCTTGAGGTCCTTGTGGTAAGGGATAGCTTGGTAAGCTCTCTGCATCTCAAGCTGGGTGGGGAACTCAAGGAAAACAGAGGGGTGCTGCGTCCGCGAGTTGTGCTGCAACTGCTCCTTTTTGATCTCGCGGTTCAACTCGCCCAAGTGCTCCACGCCGTAGTCCAAGGTGTCGACTTTCTTGCCAATGAGGAACTTCAATCTGTGCGTGGGTCTCTTCTTGCCGTCCTTCAAGTACTTGTTCAAGTCGTCCGCGGGCTCGATCGCAGGCTCGCCCTTTTTCTCGGCCTTCAAGCGCATCTGGTTGGCCTTGATGATCACTCCGTTGACTGCTCCCTCGTACTTGCTGGCCAACTTGGTTCTCTCCTTGACCTTTTCCTCAAGGTCCTTGTAGTCACGTGCGTACCACAAGTTGGTGGCCGTGGGGAAGTACTCTCTGAGCGTGAGCTCCTCCAAGGCCGCGGTGGGAATCTCCGTCAAAAGCAACGTTCTGGACGACAACAACGAGTCGTACATGGGCGTGGTCTGCAATGCGTGTCTGAAGGTCGTGTAGTACACCAACTCACGGTAGATGACGAAAATCACCGCACCGAAGAACAACCACGAGATAAACACGTGGGCAAAGTATCTCCACTTGTCCTTCACGTTACCGTATGTGAGAATGTCCAACTGTTTGTTGTGGTTCGAGTTGGTCGCGTCCACGGGGAAAATCACCGGCCACACAAGGAAACACCCCATGAGGCAGATGAAACAGAACTCAAGCAAGTAACGGAGGAAGAAGTACCCATCTGGTCCAGTCTGCTGGAGAATATACGTCTGGGGCTTTTTCAACAACGACGTGGCCCACGCGAAAAGACCCTTGGGACTCTCCTCGGGCTGCAAATCCTTGGGCACGGTTTCCACGGTGTTACGTGGTTCGTACACTCTTTTGTTGGCCTTTCTGATGCCAATGAAAATAAGCATGAACACGGCGAAAATCACCAAATTGGGAATGAGCGACGACAACAATTGCGACGCGGACGTCGACGAGTTGGAGTCGGAGCTGGGGCTACTGCTCGCCATGGTGGGTGAAAATTAGTACGTGCGGTAGTGAAGGGAAATATTAAGCTGAGTAATTTCGCGCAGACCGGGGCTTACTTATAAAGTTACGTCCTGGGTGAGGCAGATGCGATGGCAGCAACGGAGCACAACAAACTTCGCGGCATGAGTGCACGCTGCGCGGACGGCACACAGCGCCACATTCTCCGCGTCGTGCAGCACACACACCGGCCACAAGCAGGAAAGCCGATAGGCCAGCCGCTTATTTTCCCTCTAGCCTGGGTGACTGCGTCGGGCGCGCACTCCAGATGCAGGGCTCCTGTGCACAACTTGCCAGAGAAGGGTGACCACGTCATCAAGCTTGCGATCAGAGATACGCAAATTTAAGATTCTGGCGTATTCCGAGATGCAGCACGCTTACGGACCCGACTCGAGCAACTGTGTTCTGGGTGTAAATTTCCGCGCCTCGCACACCAGCTCTGTAGATTGTCTGGAAATTGAGGGCTAAACCGGCGTTTATGTCCGTGGGGGCTCGCTCGCCAAAACAATGGCAGCGTTATGCATTCTCTGTGACACATACGCACAAACGCGCTCGGCATCCCCCCGACCTTCCTCAAAAATCCACGGCTGTGATGCTTGTCACGAACCCCTGCATAATACGCCACTTCCGTCCATGTGAAAAAAACCGAAAAACCAGCTGCGAAGAAAGACTAACCGTTGCCAAGAAATTCGCTATCTCAGGGCGGGGCTTTTCGACGTTTTCCGTGCCTGCTTTATCCAGCGGCACCTTCTAAACCTTCTCTACTGCAGAAAAACACGCTCCTCCTCGGGAGCTAGCATGCGCAATTTGCAGGATAACACATCGCATCACAACAAGGGTGGTTTGTTACATTCCGACAGAGGTTCTGCAGCGGGCAGGCGGCTTTAGCCAGTATATTTTTAAAGTTGTCTTCGCAATAGAATCACGTACGCCGTATGCACCCCCGGACCTCCCACGCCGTTTTCTACTCAAGCCCTCCTGCTTTATCAAGTAGGTGGCGGATGTTCAGGTCTTTCATAAAAGCCCCCTGAACTGGCGGTGTTGTCTCTGTTTAACCCTGACGAGTTTGGTGGCGGCCCGCTGGGTCTCGTAAAATCGTGGATATCCTCGTCCTCCACCACCCTTGTTCCCGACTGGGCAAAGTTCTGAATGGGGTAGCCGTCCGCATTCGACGTGCTACGTTGGTGGGCGCTTTCGGGGAATGCTGGTCCTTTAGCGTTGGGGTTGGCATGGAACGTGCCGTCTGCAGAATAATACCCCATATCGTCTGCGTTGGCTGTTTCTGTATAAGTCGGCACGTAGGCGTTGGGCATGTCTGGGTCTCTTCTGGTGGGCTGGTTGTACTGGCCCTGCGACTGGAAGTACGACGGGGGCGTCATCCAGCGGGTGCCGTATATAGGCTGGATTCCCTGGCGGCTCCTGTTTTTGTTGACTCGTATAGTGCCCATTACGCAGATCAAGATCACCACGAGAAAGATGGCAAAGAACGCCCAGCGGGCGCCGCCGGACCAGTCGCCGCCATAGAAGGATCTGGCGACAAGTCGGTGCTTGACGTGAAGAAGTGTTGGCATTCTTGGTGTGTTCGTATACTTCAGCCTGCGGCGAGCTTTATTCTGCGGGACAGATATAGCACAATACTAACTTGCGCAAGGACGGGGAAGGCGGGAAAGTTGTACTGGTGAAAGTAGGACAGGTGCTTGTTTCGGGTGGCAAAATGCTCTGTCGTGACCTATCGTATGGAAGAAGCGTTGAACGCCAAGAGTCGCCCCGGTGTTCTGGTGGTGACGGAATTGCGGTGTATGCCGGACTGGCCCCGAGCAGTGATCACTGATACGAGTGAGACCCCAAACCTTAAGAGGGGAAATCGCAGGGAATCTTCCCAAGTTATATTTTCTGTCTTGTTTTCTGCAGCAGTGCGATCCAGTGTTTGGTCTTGTTTTTTTTTTCAGTGTATATCGCACATTGCTTGGTGTCTTCTTGGCTCAGACATTACCCATTGCGTCACTGTTTTACGCTGCGGCCTCACACAGTATCACAGTGCTCCTACGTGCTTGCGCCTCATTTTCTGTGCTTCGTTTTCTATGCATGCGGAAGAAGAACATTACTAGCGATTTCGTCATCCTGCTGCTGGCCAATCTTATCAGCAAACAAAAAATGGTGAAGGAATGTAGATTTACGAATATGTAGAGACGTCGCCTGCACTGTCATTCGAGTGCCGTGAGAATGACACCCGTGGTCTCCAAGCCATTCGTCCTTCCTCTCCATTTCCGTCCGCTTCCCTAGTAGTTTTTCTTCATGTTTTTGGACATTGTTATATTCAACACCGTCTTCACAACGGAGGATCCAAATCGGGCCGTGTCTGTGGTTATAAGATTGGATTGTGAGCGATGGCTTGAGGGATCGAGACAGCCGGGAACAGAAGCCTTTCTGCTAGGTATCTTTCGCACTATTCCATCACCTAGATCGGCACTTTTCCTCGCTCCTCCTCATACCACCTTTTCGCAGCCACATGTTGTTTCCCTTTAAATTGAAAGCGCTAGATCAGAAAAATGCAGCCAGTGCCACGAACCACCCCAACGAGAAAGTTGATCGCCAAACTATCGTTCCTCTCGTAAGCGGAAACTCGTAAGTGTAGTCCAGTATAAACCACCGTTGAACTTCTACTCACATTTAGCCGCTCCCTTTCTACGCTTGAGTCCATCTACAGAAGTCTTGCAAATGCCAGTAATAGCGACGGTGAGCTAGTCCTAAAAGTACTCAGGAATTCAGGTAAGAGAGGCCAGGCAGCTCAAAGCCGGTGTTTTTATCTTCGTGAACTCGCCGAGACACAGGGCAAAGCACATCGCTTCACCTCCGTGCTCACGACGCTTAGACTTGTGACGCAAAATGTACGCAGAAACAGCACCACCACTCTAAGGGACATCTACTATAGAGACGTATCAGCCTTTCAGGGCAGTCAAAGACGGCTGAACGAGGCCCTCAAGCTAATATCAGGATCCTTGGGCTACTCCATGGAGAGGGATCTACAAATTAACCCGTCGCCTAAGGGACTCATTTACGGAGGTCCCGATATTCATCTTCTGCTGGGCAATGGCACGACTATCGATCTAACCTACGGGGAGTATACACTAGTGCCCAGCTTGTCTTGTGAAGGATTATTCTCCAGAACTGAAGCCATTGACGCTATAGTGGTGATGGAAAAAGAGGCAGTTTTTAAATCCTTCTGTGAAAACTTACTGGCTGCAAGCGGTCTGGCACGCATCATTGCTCTTACGGGCAAGGGCAATCCTGACAGAGCCAGCACAGCGTTTCTAACTTCGTTACGAAATTCGTTTCCAGAAGTCCCTATTTCTGTATTTGTCGACTCTGACGTTTACGGCCTACGGATCTTGTGGACGTATATATTGGCCGCAGGAGGGCCTATCTCCAATGTGGAATTTGCAGGCACGTTCCTCCTCGAGCACCACAGGCACGGGTTTTTAACGATCGCACGGCGAGAATGGAAGCTCATGATGAATTTTTTGAATGAAATTGAATCGTTTCAAAATAGTCGAGGTGTTGGGAGAGAACGTACTCTTGAAGTCATCAAGAGAGAACTCCAAAGAGGAATGCTTCTTGGCAAAAAAGCCGAGTTGAATATAATTTGCGACTCGTCGCACGAGGATGGCTTGAACGCTTACTTGTGGAGAAAGGTCGCAAATACAATAGGTGACAAAACGTGATCGTGCAGTGTGCACACCCAACAAATAAAAAGTGTTGAAAAAGTCCGGCGTCGCTCGGGGTCTTATCCCCCGCCAACTACCACAATGTCTTACACCACCCGTCAAATTGGTGCCGCCAACACTTTGGACTACAAGGTCTTCATCGAGAAAGATGGAAAGGTCGTCTCTCCTTTCCACGACATCCCCTTGTACGCCAACAAGGAGAAAACCATTCTCAACATGATCGTTGAGGTGC
This sequence comes from Metschnikowia kunwiensis, assembly GCA_030583255.1. Classification (NCBI taxonomy): domain Eukaryota; kingdom Fungi; phylum Ascomycota; class Pichiomycetes; order Serinales; family Metschnikowiaceae; genus Metschnikowia; species Metschnikowia kunwiensis. The sequence continues at coordinate 118,002 of JAJMHQ010000014.1, forward strand.
CAAGATGGACCAACGCCAAGTTGGAGATCTCCAAGGAGCAGAAGTTGAACCCCATCATCCAGGACACCAAGAAGGGCAAGTTGAGATTTGTCAGAAACTGTTTCCCCCACCACGGTTACATCCACAACTACGGTGCCTTCCCTCAGACTTGGGAGGACCCCAACCAAATCCACCCGGAGACCAAGGCCAAGGGTGACGACGATCCTTTGGATGTGTGTGAGATCGGTGAGCAAGTTGCCACCGTTGGCCAAGTGAAGCAGGTCAAGGTTTTGGGTGTCATGGCCTTGTTGGACGAGGGCGAGACCGACTGGAAGGTCATTGTCATCGACGTCAACGACCCCTTGGCTCCTAAGTTGAACGACATCGAGGATGTCGAGACCCACTTGCCTGGCTTGTTGAGAGCCACCAACGAGTGGTTCAGAATCTACAAAATCCCAGACGGAAAGCCAGAGAACCAGTTCGCGTTCTCCGGTGAGTGCAAGAACAAGAAGTACGCCGACGAGGTTGTTGCTGAGTGTGCTGAGGCTTGGGACAAGTTGATCAAGGGCACCTCTAACCCCGGTGAGATTGACTTGACCAACTCCACCTTGAGCACCACCGCGTCTTTCTCCGAGTCCGCTGAGGTTCCAGCTGCTGCCCCGCTCCCAGCTGCGCCAATCGACAAGTCTGTCGACAAGTGGTTCTTCATCTCCGGTGCCCACTAAATGGCAAGTCCCCGGCCCAGTTCTTAGTAAATATGAAGGTACACACAATTATATATGAAGGTACACCATAAAAAATCTGCCGTAGAAAAACTTCGTACACTGATTTATGGGTTTGGTGCGGCTGTATAGGTGCGCACCGAGCGAGGTCTTTTGCTTACTCATTCTCACTATGGACATCAGTAAACAGTACCCGAATTTGCCGCTAGATACAGAAAATGCCGCCGTGTTCGATGTCGAGAGTTTGCTGAGTAGACTCGGACTCTCAACCGTCGATATCATACAAAGCCTTCGTACTCTTGACCGGCAAACCGCAGAGACGTTCAGTGCGAGATCTAGCACATCGCCCGACGAAATACTACGAATATTCAGCGCTGCAAGACAGTTATTTATTGAAGATTTAATACCTTCTATATCAGGATTAGCCCAAAAGTCTATCGCGACCAATTTAAAAAGTATAGATGATGTTTCTGGCGGCATTCCTTTGGGCACCATCACGGAGGTGTTTGGGGCCAGTGGGTGTGGAAAGTCCCAGTTTTTACTCTCCGTGGCGGTGAACGCTCTCAAGGGCGATACCGAAAACAACACGTGTATATGTATCTCGACGGAGTCTCCTCTAGAAAGCAGGCGACTAGACGATTTCAGCAAAAACGTGCCCAATGCGCTCGACCGAATCTCGTACATATACTGCCCCGATCTCGAGAACCAGGACCACATTTTGTTCACCCAGCTCCGCGTGAAATTACAGCAGGAACGGGAAAGCGGGAAACACACACGTGCCGTGATAATAGACAGCGTGGGCCACCATTTAAGGGCAGAAGACAGTCCGCTTAATACCCTGGCAGTGTTTCGCAGTCACCTAGCGTGGCAGGAGGAACAGCTAGAAAGTGTGCCCAACTATCACCAAGAAAAGGCCCGCTTTGACGCCCTCACAAACCAGTATTTGAAAGGCGACTCCAAATTCAGAAACCGCACCTCGAAAAAATACTACTTGTTCACGTTGTACTGCCATTTGGCCGAATTGGCTCGTGCGTATAACGTGGCCATCGTAATGGCGAACCAGGTGAGCGATGTGATGGACGACAGCGAAAATGGCAGCAGCGTAAAAAACTACGATGATCCGCTCAGTTTTGACTTCCAGGTGGGCCCGTTTCTGGGGTGGGATTCGGGTGCTGTCGATCCGTTTAGCCTGGAATACAGCACTGAACAGATGCCCTCTGGTCGCTCAGAGGCAGATCCACGAGAAGCCAGTGCAAGAAAACGAACAGCCAGTGGCGCCGAAAACGGCACGCAGCCAGAAAAAGTCACGTGCTTTGAACACAGGCGTTACACCGGCCCAAAGAAGAAAGTGCCAGCGATGGGGTATACGTGGTCCAAGCTCATGGCGCACCGCATCCTCTTATGGAAGTCGTACCAGCCAGCATACGAGTACACACAGGAGGATTCAGAAACTGAAAAAAAATTAGAATCTGACTCCGGAAACGGCCGTCAAGATCCCGCTTCCAATTCCACGCTAAAAAATGCCACGCAATCGGCAAAACTCCCCATCTTGTCTGGATTTCACGTCCGCAGATTTGCCCGTTTGGTGCTGGCTCACGCACCGGCTGCAACTGCAGAATTCGAGATAAGCCAGAGCGGCATACGCGAGGTGGCCGGCGCTCACGTGACCCAAACGTGGGCATGAAGTGACCGGCGCGCACCACAAGCGAGCTCTCGAAAAAGACAAATAATTAGACTAGATAAGCACCGACTTCATTCTGGACCCGCTGCAATTGCACGCTTTCACCCCACGCGTGTTCTCGAAAACTGATCCCGGTTCCTGCCAGCGAGCCAAAGCCCCACCCCTACAAATATCCCGCCATAGACCATGAAGTTCATCGACGAGGTCGATATCGAGTTGGTCAACCAGGAACTCAATTTCCACTCCCCCGACAACAACCTCATAATAAAAGGCGGATGTGATCTTTTCACCACCAAGGCGATCGGGTCCGACCGCAAATTGTTCAAGACCATCGACAAGCACTTGGACCAGATTATGGAGGACCAGCAGTTGTCGCAATCGCTCGAAAGAGAGCGCAAGCAATCTGTGAACTCGCTATTTGGCAGCAGCGCGTCGCCCCAGCAGACACACTATATGAGGCGCGGCAGCATGAACAACGAGTTTTTAGACAGAGAAAGGAGTTTGAGCAATCACCTGTTGACGCATAATAAGTCTGAGGAACAATTGGACGGAAAGTCCCAGGTGTTCAAAAGTCTCAGTTCCCCCATTTTGGAGCACAGCGAGGAGTTCGCCATCGACGAGTCGCCGTTCGGGCCGTTGAAAAGCGCGTCCACGCGAAAAACGTTCGCGTACTTGATCGCCATTTTGAACGCGACGTACCCTGACCACGACTTCCTGAACTTGCAGCCGTCGACTGAGAATTTCTACCGAATCGACTCCGCCGACAGCTTGCGGCACCGCTTCAACAGTATCATGGTATCGCTTGGGAAAAAGGAGGATTTGCTCAGTTGGGTGTGGGACACAATCAATGCGTATATGGACCTCATACCCCCGCGTTCTCCCAGCTTGTCTGCACAGGGGGGACTAGGATCAAGGAAAAACAGCTTCAATAACGGCCAGGCTGGGTCGCCCGCAATTGACTCGGGAGTTTCTTCACCCAACGAAGCCACGTGCAAAATCTATGAGTTCCAGCCCTCGGACCAGTCTATCTTGGAGGACTTGCACCACCCGTACCAGACGCTATGGTCGAACTACTGGTTTATTTATAACAAGAAGAAAAAGCGCGTATGCTTCCTCTACTTGACGGCCATCAACCGCGGGCACTACCTGCAAATCAACAGAACCACCAGTCCCCCCGTGGGCCTGGAGTCGCGGGAGTCGCAGAGACAGGGCACTGGAAACGGCGACGAAATGTACGACGACGAGTATGACGAAAATATGGGCGACTCGTCGATGGAGGAGGACGACGGCAATGGCGACGTCATAGGAGATATTGAAATCTAATAATGCGCGTGCCCTTCATACTCTATCACAATAATACCCCAAATACAACGAAACCTAGTTCAACGCATGGTGGCGTTCCTGTTTATCGTTCGGTCACAAAACCAAGGACACTAGTTTTGTGTAATTACCTTGATGTTGTGCATATTCCCTGATTTTGCATTGACCCTTTATTATTGGATCTGGGGAAAGCCGAGACGGCGATAAGGCAACGTGCAGACGATGCGCGATCAATGCCCAACGTGACTCTATACCCCATATTTTCCGGAACCACCTTCAAAATGAAAATATTCACGTTTTTACCGTTATTGGCTATTTCGCTAGCTGTCAGCACACAGGACAGACTCATAGTCCAGCATGACCAGATCAACCAGTACCCAGATCTGGCCCATGGGGCGAAAGTGGCCCGCACACTAGTGAACCGAGAATCTATTATGAACGTGAACACCATCCAAAATTCCTCAGGTGTGGCCGTTCCAATATCTTCCATGGAATACTATGCCGACTGTGACCGTGACGGGAACCCCTACTGGTTAGTCATCGATATTGGCAGTCCTGCACGCAATATAGCTAGTGGCTCCACCTACTCCTTCACTATCCGAGCAGGCGACCATCCAGAGGGGGATCACGTGCGCAATAGCTACCCTGGTGGTATCCCGTCCTCGCCTGCTGGATCACCGAGGCTCACATTGAGGGGCCAGATAGTTGAAGTGGAAAATGGATCTCCCGGGATAGCCCAGTTGGAGAAGTGCTTTTTGCGGCGCCATCCCGACGCCAGCTGGTGGCTCCCGCTGAAAAAGAACACCCCCCATGAGGCTCATTGGGTCAAGATTATGGTCAGCGACGTGTACATGGTGGGTGGTTTTGGCGACCGTGCGTATATTGGACCTGTTACTGGGGAGGAGTACCAGGCTGCAGAAATCATTGGGTGAGGTTGAGTGGAGGACGACGAGTGGAACCAGCTAGTGGCATTTGGTGTGTGCATTTGGTGAATGGCTGGGTGAATGGCATTTGGGATAGAAATGGTTGTCCTGGATAGTAGCTGTTCCAATGGATGTTTTCGATGCTTTTACACGACTTTCAGGGTCCTTCTAAGAATGTCTCGACTGCCCTGCTTGCAAACCTCTCAGTACTATAAAGCTCTGTTAATCATGTGCTCAAGATGTTTGATGGGCACCCCGATGCTGTTTTTGTTCTTGGTCTGTAAGTCCAAGCGACATGTCCATATTTCGAAAATAATTCAAATGCAGAATATCGACTTATTCCGTTCGCATGTCAAAGAAAAGAAAATGCTATAAAAAACGATAACTTAGACTTCTGATGACTCAGTATTAGTGCACCTCACCGTGGTAGCCTATTGGGGTTCGCAGAGCATACGCACTCCGATCCGTAACCTCCACTCTTCTTACCTTTACTTAGGTCACGAGAACACAGAAACAAAACATCGTCAAACCTTCTGAATTAGCAAAACTGAAAACCCACAATGTTTGTAAACAGAGCCCGTGTCAGAATCCTCCGTTTGCTGTTGCGCCACGGGTACGCTACTCGCACCGAGTTTGAGCCCCCACGTTTCGATGTGAAGTTCAAGCCATACCGTGCACCCTTTTTTAGTTGGAAACTAGCGCTCGGATTTGGCGCTGCCGGGGCGTACCTAGCATATAGTGAAGTTTTGTTTGAAAAATATGCCCAATATACCGAGGTCGATCATTCCGGGCTCCTCCCTATTCAGCTCGAGTTCAAACTTAAGACCTTGCCAATCTACCAAAAATTGACAAAAACCGCCTACGGAGACGACTGGGTGATGATGAAGTCGTACGAAAACTTAGATAGAAACGTGCTAGAGCGGAATAGCGACAAGGGAGCACTTGTGAAAGCCGATAAAGAAGTGAAGAGCGAGGCGGAATACACTTCCCATAGTCTCACGAGCCATACGCTCGCGCAGCCCGGGGGCATTGCAATCACGCCAATCATCTTCCACAATCGTAAAACTGATGAGACCGTCACTATAGTACACATGGGGTACCGTTTATGTGGATTCCCGTTTGTCGTCCATGGAGGAATGTTGGCTACCCTACTTAACGAGACATTCAAAAGAAACGCGTCGTTACAACGCGATGCGGATGTCGCCACGGGCTTTTTGAAAGATGACTACAAAGTGGAGAACCTTTCGATCAAGTACCGTCGGCCGTCGTTTGCCAACCAGTTTTTCGTGGTGAAAACGGAAAGGGCAGAAAACACAGAAAACGCGATTTTACAGAAAGACGGAAAAGGAAAAGAAATCGGCAAACCCGTGGCCTACGAAAGTGTTATTGAGTCCGAAGATGGCAAGACGTTAGTCGAAGCCCATGCTGTGCTAAGAAACACTGGGCGTGCCTCGCACCGGATATCGCAGGAGCAGGCGAGCCGTTGGGCGCTCTTCTGAAACGTGACTGCGGGTCACGTGACCGAGAAGAAGCTCGACGAAGTGCAACCCCGCTGATCTTGCAGTTCTCTACTTCTCACCATTGAAAATGACTGATCCCGTTTCTGAGCTTGAGCTGAAAATCGAGGTTGTGAAAATCAACGACTTCGAACCGGAGCCTGAAAAGGACATCGTGCCTCACGAAAGACAGGTGGTCGATGCGGTCATCGCACTCTGGAAAGAAGACTCGTCCACAGAGTCTTTGGGAATGGGCAAGCTTTACACCATAGTGAAGAAAAAACACCCGCACTGGTCTCTTTCTGAAAAGAGATTGCGGGCTTTGCTCAAGCAGTTCGGTCTTGCGCCGACGCCCGATTCGGCGCAGTTTACATATGCCAAAGATATCACGTCTCAAGTCACCCCAGACATCACGCTACCGGAAAAGGTCAACTTGGTCATGACTGTCAAAAGGGGTAAGGGCTTGTATGCCAAGAAGCCGCTTGCCAAGGGCGAGTTGATATGGGAGGAAACGCCCTTGTTTCTCGTGCCTCTGTTGGCGCACTACGAGCTTATTCTTCATGGCAAAGCGTGTACCAACTGCGGAAAGATGGGCAACGACACGTCGCGGGGTATGTCGGGGACCACCGTGCTCCGTGGCTTGGACTGCAGCACCTGTACGGAAATCTGGTGCTGTCTGACATGCAAGCTGACGAACCAGGTTGTGCACTCGTCCTTGAAGCACGGCGGCCGTGCCACACGTAGAATCATCGATCCGGATGCTTTCCATAAGTTGACGGAGTACTGCATCAAGGAACAGTGGAACGCCTTATATGCCATCACGCTTATCTATGCTGAGGGGCTTCTTGATAGAAGTGGCACGAAACGGAAGCAGTTCAGAGCCATGGCGCGTGTTTCTCAAAAAGTCAGGTACAAGGCACTCAACTCGTCTGCGGGTGCATTTGACACCTTGCAGGGAGGAGCATTGTTTGTGGAAGAACAGCAGGAGAGGTTGTGGGAGGAAGGCTTCAAGTTGTTCTCGAATGTGTTCCCTTCTGCGTCCCCGCAAGAGCTCCACTTTGACGAATTCTTGCAAATGATGGGCACGTACAACATCAACAACCTAGACTCCAGCGTGTTTCTCATCCAGTCGCACTTGAACCACAACTGTGACCCTAACACCAGTGTGGAGACATCTGTCAAAAAGTACGAGGGCCTCAAGGTGTACGCTGCTCGTGACATCAAGCAAGGCGAGGAGCTCACGACTACCTACGTCAATCCATCTCACACTGTTCAGCAGAGACAAAGAGAGCTCAGAGTCAACTGGGGATTTCTCTGTAAGTGTCAGAAATGTAAGGACGATGTGAACACCCAGCAGCGGCGCAAGTCAAGCAGCACGTCCCTGCAAAGGGAGCGTGCTAATATCAAGAAACTACTTGAGCAAACCGGCAAGGAATTGGGTAGTGACAACGAGCTTGAGATTCCCCTAGACTACAACGGAGAGCGCAGAAAGTCTGTCCGTTTTGACGAAAAAGTTGTGAAACTATCTCAATAGAGTCATGTGATAAGCGCTGGAAATAAAGAATTTAGCAACTTGAATACATCGTGTCTACTGCACTCGTCATTACAAAACATTGTCTATTCTCTATATAAATCGTTCTTGGTTGTGTGGTGCACGGAGGTGTTCGTGAAGCCGTGCTCGGAAAAAACCCGTGAATCCACTCCAGATTACTCGGCGTGTAAATGTCCCGATTGGCCAAGAACAGTCTCAGGAAAACCATCAAAGGCGAACTCAACAAATTGAGCGAGACCTCCGTCAACAAACAATCTGATCATGTTTACGAGGCCTTGATCAAAGATCGCCAATTCCAGAACGCAAAATCCATAGCAGTGTTCATGAGCATGCCCAGACTCGAGGTTAACACGGAACCCATTATCAAGTACTGCTTCGACCATGGGAAATCTGTCTTTCTTCCAAAATGCCTGCCTCCTGGACTAGGAAGCACGATGACCTTCTTGAAAGTCGACACTTTCGACGAGGTCAAGGCTCTTCAACCAGCCGGAAAGTACCAATTAAGGGAGCCTTCGCACGGCGAGGACGCCTCGCAGACAGGGGCGCTTGATCTCATTGTTGTTCCCGGAGTCGCCTTCACGTGCCATGGTGACCGACTTGGGCATGGTGCTGGCTACTATGACAAGTTTCTAAGGGACTTTAGAGCAAAATTCGACCGCGTCCCATACTTGATAGGAGTGTGCCTCGCAGCCCAATTAGTGAAAAACATTCCAACTGAGTCTCACGACTGGGCCATGGATAACGTCATCACAGCCGCAGAATAGTGTCTATCGTTTTAGATTGCCAAGATCCCAATCATACAACTTTCCAACAACCGCTCTGGGTTGACCCAGCTATGGTACTTGTTAAATAAAGCAGTTCCGTCTCGCCCCGCACACTTCATAATTTCCTCCATCCCTCCTGGGTGGAAGTCCACGTAGGGAGTAATGTTGTAGACTTTTCCATTTATACAAGTCCAGCAGTCATTTTGGGAGGAGTGGTTTTTAAGTTCGCTTTTCGGGACTTTGACGTACGGAGCTGGTGGGGTGTCCGGCCCGACTCCGCGGAGTTTGTGTTTGGGTGTTTTGGATGTGAGAGCTGCCCAATCAAGGGGTGAATGCCCAGGAGCTAAAGCCACCTTTTTCCTGCTCGTGTTTCTCGCAGGTACTGATAAAGAGCTGCCGCTAGCTCTTTGAGACGAATTCGGGCTCGGAAACATGGCGTTGTAAAGAAGTTCGGAAATCAAATCCAGCAGCGCTCAGAATATGCTCACGTCACGTGATTGTTCCTGCACCTACGACTTCACCTGCTTCCGGTCGAGTCTTTCGAAGTAGAGCATGTAGACACTGGTGGTCTCGAAAAGAACAGCTGACCTGGTCACCTCGGTCACGTGCGAGTCGCCTATGCGCCAGTATGGGCTCTTGATCAACGACGGGATTTTCTTCATCTTGACCCTCGAGCTCTTGCGCGAGTTCTGGCTCATGGAAAACTTATCCATCAGCTTCTGAATATCCAGAGCACTGGGACCCTGGAAGTAGTCTCCTTGATCCACCAAGACCTCTGCGGGAGTGGCGAGTCCGGAGTCGATAATTTCCTGGAGATTTGCCTCCGTAGGGTCGGCCTGGAAAATCGAAGGACGACGGCCCATCATGATCGAGAACTTACGTCTGAAGTTGCTCTTTTCGTTTTCCACCGTCTCCTGCAGATCAGTAGTAGACATAGACGTAGATCTCTCTTTGGACCGGTCGCCGGTGTCTTCAATCTGGTCAATCAAATCCTCGTCTATCTCTGGGGAGAGCTTGATAATCTTGCCTTCGGCATCCTTGACGAAAAGCGGCTTTCTCTTGTAGCACTCGTAATGGCCCTGTACGTGAGAGCCCTGGTGTCTGATTATGGCCTTGAGACGATACTTGTAAATGTTGTTCTCGTTGAACTCGAACCTGCTAAAATGCTTGATTAAGCTCTGCTGCTGGTCCTCGGTGATAGGCGCACGGTTGAACGTTTCGTTCTTTACTTCTGTTGCCACAGACTCGGCATTAGTCTCCACTGAGGATAGAGAAACCGATACGGAATCCGAGTCGGAGTCTCCCAGATCCTGCGTGTCCGCCTCAGAACTTTCCAAATTGTCTGTATCCTCTCCGTCGTCGCCCTTGAGATCAACATCCTCACGTTGCACATTTTCGTCCTCCATGTCGTCCACGTCTGTGGTCAACACACGAGATGTCAGGTTCTCTGGGTAGCTGTCGTCGTCGGCATTGCTCTGGAACTTCTGCAAATCATCGAGGAACTTCTCGTCAATAGACAACGCGAGCTTATCACTGAAATTAACACGGCATGGGTTCCGGCTAACGGTGACACCGTCAAACGCAGAGCGCGATAAGTGGATGCCAAACACCTTGGGCGGCTTCAAAATGTGGGTCTGGCGGAACACAGAGGAGTGCACGGTCAGAATATCCAACCCAAGCTTGTTGTAGGAATTGACATACTTTTCGAGCTCCGGACTCAAGTCCTCGTTGATGAACAAGCGGTCGTCGTCGTTCAAAGCAGCCAATTCGTTGACGAGCTTTTCCTCTTCCTCGGAGTTCAGCTTGCCCTGGTCCTTCCAGGTCTTCTCGTTAGGAATGATTTTCAGCACCCGGCACTTTAAACAGTGGTATTCGGTGATGGTTTCCGACTCGTTGTCGTCGAGCAAAGTTCCCAACTCGGTGCTGATTTCTTGTGGAGGGTGGAGAGTCAACATCAAAAAAGGGGTGATGTTGGGTTTCGACACATACGAGCACGTCAAACACTTCATTTGAGAAAGCACCAAACCCCCGAAAGGAAACTCTGGGAATTTAGCGCTTTCAAGGCCACGAGAAATAAGTCCTTTCTTGGCAAATTCCCCTTTAATGTATCTCAAAATCCGCACGCAAAGAATGTTTTCAGCCTCGAGAGTTTCATTGATAAGCTGGGTCAATTCATGGGCGTCATGCTGGGATCTAGAGATTTTGGCATCGTAGATACGCTCGATCTCGTGGAGAAACGTCCACACGGAAATGGTTCTACTGTTCATTTGCGTCTCCTGCAACTTCGCTACGATTTTCGCCAATGCAACGTGCAAAGTAAGCTTGAATAAAGCAGCGGCCGTTTTTGGGGATTTGTCTTGTTGCACAGCTTTGGTGCGACACAATTTCGAGATGTTGTCGGGCAAGACCACGTCCTCTAAATTTCCACCCACGTCGGCCACAAGTTGCAATACGTCAACATATGCCTCCATCATCTGGTTCAAGTACTCAGTCAAACCGGGTAACGACGAGTAGGCCTGAACACTGGAGTTGGCAAAACAATCGTTTCTCATGTTGATGAGGCCGGTGGTGTGCTTATCGGGTCTTTTTGAAAACATGTTCTTGTTACCTGTAAACCTGGAATTTGGGAGCGACGGAAAGATTATATAGCAAGATAGCGAGGCAGCAAAGATACCAATAAGGACGGATTTCCTCTGTAAAAGTTTGTGTAGAATGCCCTCTAAAAAGTGTGTTTGGGGTACGGGGAGTGTCTGTTTCGGCGATGGGGCGAAAAATCTATACTTCTCGATAATCTGGAGGAAGTCCATACTACAAAATGGCAGAGCGGTCGGGCAATCCGGTGCCCCACCTTGGCCAAGAGGCGCCGCGCACCGGACCCTATTCTGGAAAACTCGGTGCGAGCGTAAAAATACAGCCCCGAAAATAGCGCAACAAAAGAGGAGCACTGCGAACCGGCCCCGCTGCTGCCCGCTGGAGTTTGGGCCAAGGATCAGCCCATGCGTTTCCGATCGAATCTGCTTACTAATGGGGGATTTTTGATACGGTAGTTCATTGTTGTACTGGGGTTGCAATTTTATAGTGGAATACGGGTACCCGGCTTTGGTTTTGCATTTTTAAAGGGGAATTTATGTGGTGTTTTAATGTCGGTTTCTTGAGATTGCATTATTTTTTGAGAGACTCGACTCGGCCCGTATCGCAATATGTAACATACAAACGAGGAATAAAGAGAAGAAGACAACCATTTGCACTTGGACCATGAATGTCTGGGCAATTACAATAATAAAAAAATGTCTTTTTATGTCCAAGTGTAAAGAACGTTGTATATATCTGGCACTGGTGGAGAGGATGGCTGATGCGACCAGATTGTTCACTGGTAAACGTCTACGCATTAACCCGCATATGTGTCCTACCAACCCCACCCTCTAAGTAAAAAAAAGCATTTAATCTCTCATATTAAACTGCCCGTCCTGTCTCGGCTCTCGGGTGATTTCCGGCTCAGTAGCGGTTATGAATCGTCAAGATAAGGCGCCACATCCGCGCCCTATGCAGTCGCGAGCTACTCCAGAAGCGTAGCCTATAATAGCGCCTGAAATGGGTTTCCACTCGCGAAATTAGCTTTTCATATTGAATTGTACTTTCGTCGTCCGGGCAGACCAAACCAGCCACAGTCCACTGCGAAAGGCAAAAAAGCGCGCTCTAATTATTGCACCAATGTGCCATCTGCAACTCTGACACGGGGCGCTCACTGCCCTATCGACGGGAGAAGGAAGGTCACGTGATGCGGTCTCCGATTGAGGTCTACAACGGTGTGGCTATTGCTCTGAAGACTGTCCCGAGGTACTAGCGAGGAGTACCACGGACTATAGCACACTAAAAATAACCCTCCCCTCTCATTTCCAGATCCATGCATCTCCAGGTTTTGTTGCTAAATATTAATTGCACCTGTATACTGAATAGCTTAGCCCAGGGCACATACAGAAGGGAATAGTAAGTAGACGTGTGCGCACCAGGCCACTTTGACATGGAAAAACCCACCACTTTCTTCTATACCACCTTCTAAACCGGGCAGGCGGGCGATACCATGAAATTCTCACACTCGCTACAGTTCAACGCTGTGCCGGAATGGTCGTCGAAGTACATATCGTACACGACCTTGAAAAAACTCATCTACTCGCTTCAGAGGGAGTCTTTGAGGCGCCAGAACGAGGATCTCGAGAATGCACACCTTATAGATAACGCAGTTTCTGCAACCGGCAACCCGCAATTGGTGTTTACCGCTGCCTTGGATAGCGAGCTTGTGAAAATCGACGAGTTTTTCCGTACCCAGGAGGAGTTCATATACAAGAGTATCAATGATTTAGTGAAGGATATCGACGCATTTGAAAACGAGTTGGAGTCCACGGAGTACGGGAACGCTGCGTTCCAGCGACTTGGCTTGAAAAGATCCTCGCTGAATGAGGCTGAGGACAGGTCCAGCAACAAAGGCGGACTTAACTTGTCCGACATGCCAGTTACTACCGACCCAGACACAGAGTTCACGCAAGACGAGAACGAGGATCAGATCAGCGAGGACGACGACCAGTACCGCGTGCAGGAGTACGACCTGCGGCCGGTCAAGTTGAAGAAGACAAAGTCGATAGACGAGTACTTGAAGTCTCCGCGCACGTCGGCGTGGTCGGCCAACTACGATTTGTCGTCTGTGCCACCACAGCTCGCGCTTCTCTCGGAATCCAGGGTGATTTTGCGAAAACGCGTGATTGGCCTCTACACGACGCTCTCTGAGCTCAAGAGTTTCGTGGAGCTCAACCAGACCGGATTCAAGAAGGCATGTAAGAAGTTCGACAAGTCCTTGAACACCAACCTCAAGAAGGACTACTTGTCCAAGTTGCCCGAAACATACACGTTCAAGGAAAGCACGATGAACACCATGAACGAGCAGATCGAGTCGCTTATCAAACTCTACGCGTTTATCTGCAACATGGACGATCTCAGTGTGGCCAAAACTGAGCTTTCTATCCACCTCCGTGATCACGTGGTGTGGGAGCGCAACACGGTCTGGCGAGACATGATCGGGTTGGAGAGAAAGTCGCAGGCTGCCAATTTTAAGGGAGGAAAAAACGCCAGTGCTAACGAGAAAGCGTCCTCTGGTTTATCGTCGTTTAACATTTCGTTCAGAAACCCAACCATCATCAAGTTGGCGGTAATTATCGGAGTCACAGTGCTTTTGCTCAACTTCTCGCCGTTCGACGACGTGCCGCAACAAAACTGCTTTGCGTTATTGGTGTGTGCCTCGCTTCTATGGGCCACAGAGACCATTCCACTTTTCGTCACGTCTTTGTTGGTACCGCTTCTCATAGTCAATTTTGGAGTCTTGAAGTACCCGGATGGGTCGCCCATGAATACCCCGGACTCATCAAAATTCATCTTGTCGACCATGTGGAGCTCAGTGATTTTGCTTCTCCTTGGAGGTTTCACTCTTGCCGCGTCTTTGACAAAGTACCATATTGCCAAGCTTATTTCCACGTGGGTGTTGTCTAAGGCCGGCACCAACCCATCGGTAGTACTTTTGACAATCATGAGCATAGCCTTATTTGCATCGATGTGGGTGTCCAACGTGGCAGCTCCCGTTCTCTGTTTCTCGTTGATCCAGCCGCTTCTTCGGACACTTCCTAAGGGTTCGAAGTTCATCAACGCGTTGATTTTGGGCATCGCTTTGGCGTCGAACGTGGGCGGGATGGCGTCTCCTATTGCATCACCTCAAAACATGATTGCCATAGGCGCAATGGACCCGCCTCCTTCCTGGGGCCAGTGGTTTGTCATTGCGCTTCCCGTGTGTGTGTTGGCGTTGATCGGCATCTGGTTGTTTTTGTTGTTGACGTTCAAGTGCAACACCAGAAACACACAGCTCGTGCCCATCCGGACCATGGACGACAAATTCACAGGAATCCAGTGGTATATTGTGGCGGTTTCGCTCTCCACGATCTTGTTGTGGTGCTTTGCGTCCAAGTTGGAGGGCGTGTTTGGTGAGATGGGCATTATTGCCCTCATACCCATCATCTTGTTCTTTGGTCCTGGTTTGCTCACCACCGAGGATTTCAACAACTACCCATGGAACATCGTTGTGTTGGCCATGGGAGGTACTGCTTTGGGCAAAGCCGTGGCCTCGTCCGGTTTGTTGTCAACCATTGCTTTGACGATCGAGAAGGAGGTCGAAGGATTTTCTTTGTTTGGAGTCACCTTGACCTTCGGATTGCTCATCTTGACAATGGCCACTTTTGTCAGTCACACCGTAGCAGCACTCATCGTTATACCCTTGGTTTCCGAGATCGGCAACAAGATGAACGATCCTCATCCTCGTATGTTGATCATGGCCAGTGCCCTTCTCTGTTCTGCTGCAATGGGCTTGCCCACCTCTGGCTTCCCTAACGTGACAGCCATTTGCATGACTGATGAATTTGGCAAGCCTTACTTAACAGTCAACACCTTCATCACACGTGGTGTACCCAGTTCCGTTATTGCCTATGTCATCATTGTGAGTGTTGGCTACGGAATCATGAAGTTGATCAACTTTTAAATCCTTTTGAGCTCCCACTAAGGGATCCGCTCTCGCCCGTTAAAGAATCATTTTTTTATATCCTTGAAGGGCTCATCATACGGAAAACATTCATAGAAAAGGACTACACTTGCTACTGAATCGTAGTATCGCCACTATAAGATAGACTGTAACATTTTCGATAAGATTAAACAATGGGAGTCTTCCTTTTCCCCCTCCTCGTAAGGGTTCTTCAAAATGAATCGAGCTTAATCTTCGGCCAATCGGAAGGACAAATTTTGAAGTATTTGGTTTTGGGACACTTTGGCTGGTTTTGGGACACTTTCGCGGTCCTGAAGGCAGTACCAATGGTTTTGGGACACTTTGCGTGGGTGACGCTTTCCACCACATTAATATTCTACCATGTCTTCGTTTGATGAGATGCAAAAAGGTTAGAGGACACCTTGAAATTGTAGGCCTCGAAGGTCATAATAAACATATCTGAACCACTCTTGGATTTTCTCCAAACTGAAAGCATATGCATCTGGTGAGGTGTGTATATAAGCCCTCGATCATGCAGCGGAATTTGCCGTGAGAGCAGTCTGGCTTATCTGTCTATCAGTAAGGGCAACTCAAGAATATAAATAATGTAGAGCTCCCCCGCGGTATCTTGAATGATATATCTATTATACAATGATCTTCACAAACGCTACGATAATCACCGTGAATGCGGATTTCGACTTCATCGAAAATGGTGCTATTGTCACCAATGGCGACTGCATTGCAGCCATAGGAACCACTGAGGAGATTTTGCCGCAATTCAACAACGAGCAAGTGATCGATTTGCAAGGCCAAATAGTCATGCCTGGCCTTATATCTCTCCATGTCCATTTGGCACAGTCGCTCTTGAGAACTGCAGCGGACGATTTGGCTCTTATCGATTGGCTATGCCATAGAGTGTGGCCCATGCAGGGCAATTTCACAGAGGAAGATGGATATGTGGCTGCACAGCTCACGATAGCAGAAATGTTGAAGTCGGGCACGACTACTTTTGTGGAGTCTCTATTTGCAGAGCGGTATGGTTTTGGTGGTGCTGTTAGAGCGGTGGTGGAATCTGGTATCAGAGGCTGCTTAGGAAAGGTGGTGATGGACCAGCCTCGATATGCCACACAGGACGGAATTACAATGCACCCTGGATTAGTGGAGAACGAAACGTCTTTGGAAAACGCGATACAGTGTTTTGAACAGTATGATGGAACTGGAGAAGGTAGAGTGGAGGTTTGGTTTGGGGCTCGTACTCCAGGCGGTGTATCTGAGGAATTGTACCGCAAAATGGTGGAAACGGCAAGGAAGAAAAACATCGGAGTCACCATGCACTGCGCAGAAGTGAAGGAAGACCGTGAGTTTTTTGCCTCTAAGGGCCACACTCCCATGACCTACTGTCAGGAATTGGGCTTGTTAGCTCCACGTACTGTACTCGCACACATGGTGCATTTGGACGATAACGATATTGAGATTTTGAGCAACTCTGGAGCATCTGTCGCACACTGTCCCACGTCAAACGCCAAATTAGGAAGTGGGGTTGCAAGAGTGAAAGGGCTACTCGAAGCCAACGTTAACGTGGGTCTTGGATGCGATGGCTGTCCTTGCAACAATGTGATGGACCTTTTGCAGGAAATGAAATTAGCAGCACTTCTACCAAAAGCAGTCCACGGTGACCCGTTGCTAGTGCCTGCCAAGAAAGTGATCGAAATGGCAACCATCATGGGTGCACGAGCTTTGGGCAAGGAGTCTGAAATTGGTTCTTTGGAGGTGGGCAAAAAGGCTGATTTCATCACCATCAATTTAACAGACAAGCTCTACGCACAGCCAACGCGGGACCCCGTTTCCATGGTCGTTTACATTGCTACAGGTGCCGATGTGGACAACGTGGTTGTGAATGGAAAAGTGGTTGTTCGGGACAGACGTCTATTGACAATGGACGAGAGAGAGATTATTCGGAAGGCCAACATCCATGGAGAAGCCGTGAGAAGGCGTGCAGACTGCTGATACATGTTGGCTGAAGGATACCCGCAGACAGCGCAGATAGCGATAGAAACCAATAGGTGCCGTCCACTATAGACGTAACAGTGATTCGCAAAGAGATCAGCAGCAAGTACATCATTATCCAATTGCTATCGCTTCCCCCTTTTGTAACCGGGCTAGACCCCCACTGTCCAAGTCAGCCGAGGCCCCGCAGATGTTGCACTTCAAGCGTTTCTTGAAGCTGAAAGGTATCAAAGGAATGAAGAATAACGTGACCCAATTGCTGGTCTTTACACCGAACGCCAGCTGGTTATGACATCTTCCACAATAGCAGGCGACATTGCCACCTTGGGGCAAAGCCTTGTTGGATTCGTGAACTATAGGTTAGTCTCGTGCTGTCACGTGCCAGTTAATGTAATACATACACCCGACCAAAAAGAAACAAAAGTCCATGGTGAATTAAGACTCTATTACTAGAAAAACTTGCACCTGATACCAATGTGGTGGACAGAGAAGATGGAATGGAAGCACAAAGGAATGTTAATTGACTCCGCCATGAGCAGCAGTGATCACAATACGGCACGTCATTGCTACATAGGGATTATATATGCAGGACGATAAAAACGAGTGAACTGATACGTTTAGAGTAGATAAAACTACAATAAAAGTAGGGGAGATTATAGATAAAACAGGAAGTGTAAATAGAACTATATTTTTCCTATAGTATTCGTGTTTTTCTGCTGGTACACTGCACTGTAGCATCTCAATTGCTGTCTGGTTATACGCACTGCCGAGGATCTGCATGTGGTGACTTTCCAGAAGCCAGTGTCCGGAACATCCACCGTTATTCACGTTTTCCTTAACTCATGAAATGTAACAGGCTGCGATTTGCAGAAAAAAAGGTCAAAGTAGTAGTAAAGTGTAATCCTTGTTTACTAATGTGGTGCTGTAAATTTCCTTGGGCAGCACCTCAAGGTACGACACCACTATCATTATTCTCAGAGCTCAATGAAACACAGACTAAATAATAGCAACGTTATAATACGTCCAGCCAACCTTGGGCAAACCCAGTACACTCAGTGAAACGCCTGCCCCGTCCGTGTTTCCACCTTACTAATTCTGTCCTGCACACACGCCAAGATAAGCCATAATTCCGCACGCACGTAAAGCCCCAGAGCCACGAAAAACCACTGATCGTCTGAAAACCACCACCAGAATGGCCCCTAAAACAGAAGTTCGTACCGGAAGCTCCACCTCGAAATCAAGCTCTTTGCCTGTATCTCAAAAATTGTTGCGCTTGGCCAAGACGACCCAGCTTTACTGGTTCTCTGCGCATGTGGCCAGTTTGGTAAGCTTCGTTGCGTGGCAAGTGTTTGGACTTTTCAGCAAAAGACAGGCACAAAACTTCTCGCGGCTCACGCTTTTCTTCCAGTTGGTCTGCTACGGAATTGTGATCCGCCAGTCCGTGCCGTGGCCAAAAACGGGCAGCAAAATCCAGCTTTTGCGCAACGAAAACGTCCAGTATATCGCCTTTGCAGCCGTGCTTTTCTTGTCCAGCTTGCAATTGCCTCCGTGGACAAAAGCAGTATCGCCTTTCATTGTTTACTCGTTTTTCCACGCAATCACATATTTCCAAAAGAATCTTTTGGAGTACTTGCCGGTGTCCCTCCATGTACAGGCCTCGATCAGCGATCGAATCACGTACATTGCGTCGAACTTCAACGTACAGGCGTTATATTTTGCTGCGCTCAGTGAGCTCATGTTGTTGCTTGATATTGTGTTTGGGGTTCCAGGACTACTCTTTTCCGTTTTCAGAAACCCGCTCTATGTCATTTTCTTTATTCTCCGTTCTTTCACCGTGGTCGTGTTCTTGAAGTTGAGATACGACCAGAGCCAGTACACGAAACAGGCCGTGCAGCAGCTTGATGCCAGAATTTCGGGTGTATTACAACACCCAATGGCACCTGCACAATTACGTGCTCTATACTATGGACCGGTGAAAAGCACTGTGTTGAGGTACGCCAACTTGGTGCTGATTCCTAAGAGCACCTCCGTGAAAAAGTCGCAGTAAGGGTGATGGCTCAAGGACGGACAGTAGGAGGATTAGTGGAGTGTGTATTCGAAGTAAACAGCTGTATTTGGTCACGTGTTTGCGTTGCTACAAAGAAGGATCGTGCTTATTTGTTCGTTGTGACCCTGAGTGGCATCCTGGTATCGACGGACTACCACGCTTGTTATAGTAATTGAACCTGTGCGAGAGGAAATGTTCATTCAGATGACTGGTATTTGGATTTGATCAGTTGAGACGAAGCTGCCATCTGCTAGCTGTGGCTGAATTTGTCTAGCTGAGAATCCATACTGGAGGAAGGTGGGGGACATGATGCAATCGTCTATAAACTGCCAAAGGTACACATGATCTTCTGAGTTTACATCAAAATGTCTTGGATTTATCTTACGCTTTTACTTCCCCACCTCTACCCATCTCTACAGCCATCACTTTATCACTTTGGAAAAACTTCACTGTATCAATATACACATTGCGTAATATATTACGGAATCTCAAGCACCAACTTGCCCGTGGTTTTTCTGCCCTCCAAGTCTGTAGTTGCCTGGGCATACTCCGACAACGGATAGGTCTTGTGGATGGTGACCTTGACAGTTTTCTTCTCCAAAGCTTCCTCCAAAACACCGGTGTATTTCTCCCACTCTTCCTTTGTTTCAACAGAGTTGAACAACGTCGACCGGGTAACCTTCAAGTTCTTGCTGCCCAATCTGTTTATGCTAAAGGGTGGAACCACGCCGCTCGCATTTCCGAAACTGACTAAAGTTCCAAACTTGCCCAAAGACGCTAAAGATGCCTCGAAGGATTCTTTTCCCACGCTATCAAAGGAGCCGCGGACCCCTTTGCCGTTGGTGATTTCAGCAACCCTTGCTGGAATGTCTTCGTCTGACTTGAGCAAGTATTCTGCACCGTTTTCCTTAGCAATCTTTAACTTCTCATCGGTGGACGCAATAGCAATTACTTTCGCTCCGAGAGAAGACGTATATTGCGTGAGAATTTGGCCTACACCGCCCGCGGCAGCCCAGATCAAAATAAAGTCGTCTTTCTTGACCTCGTAAGACTCAATAGGAAGAGTGATGGCCGTCAAGCCCTGGAGCAAAATGGCAGCCCATTTCTTCAAGTCCTCGTCGGTGGCGCTTTCATGGAGCTTCTTGATCGGCACCGCGTCGTCGGAAAGCTTTGTGTATTGGGCAAACGTTTGAGCGGAAATATACGCCACTTTGTCTCCAACCTTGTAGTTGGTGACTGCGTCGCCCACAGCTGCAACCACACCAGACGCTTCCCTTCCGAAGATATGGGGGAATTGAGTGGGATACACTCCTTTGCGGAAGTAAGCGTCGATGAAGTTGACTCCAGCGTATTTGTTTTGGATAATGACGTCATGAGGACCAGTGATCTGGGGAGACTCCACCTCTGCATACTCAATGCCGTCGGGCAGGTCCGACGCCTTTCTTGCCACGGCTGCTTTTTGCGATTTAGGAATAGCCATGCTGATTTTTTGGAATAGTGTTTGTTGAATCAAAGTGAAGAAAGGGAATTCGGTTTTGAGTGGCTCCCAGCTTCCTTATATACTTCATACTCGTATTCACGCCACTGTGGTTCTGCATGGTTGGCAAGGCTTACTAAGATGTGCTTTGCGCGACATGGCTCGGAAATTAGTACCGAAACGGCAAGCGTTCGGCTCGTTTCTAACAGCGGGCAGGTATAGGGTCACGGACAAAATATTGTTAGTGGTGTGATTTATTCAATGGAGATAATTCGGAAATTTCGACAAAATTCGTGTGTCTGTCGGTGAGTGTGGCGAGCTCCGCAACCACACCTTTCACCCCTCTATCTACGTGTGCATACAACCGTTGCCACAGTTACTACAAAACAAGCGGATATGAAGCTACTAGACGGAATGGCTTGACCAGAGAATTGGCAATTGGAAATATATTTTTCTTTAATTAAAACTCATCAATTTTGGCATGAGCTCGCTTACGGGAAGTGTGACATACGTTTCCGTTCATCTTCCCCTCTTGGCAAGACGGGCAGGTAACTCAAAGAGATTCTATTGTTAATCGGCATGGCACCGATGAATATCACCTCTGCACCGACTCGCAGAATTTGTTCTAGAGTGTGAACCCTCTAATTTTGCCACCCATTTTCGTTGATGTTCTTTAAGTCTACGAATACTGGTCTGATCCTGGTCACATGACCCGGGTACCCTCACGCGCGGCCATACATTGGACTCGCCTGTTGATCAGCCATTTTTCAGACCCACTGAAATCAACCAAAACCAGTTTGATAATGGCGTCTCTGAGCAGCAAGAAAACCGCCACATCCAACGCAAACACATTGAAGGAGTTGCACATAATCTCGCTCGCGATCAATGTGCTCGTGCTTCTCGTACTTTTCATATTTAACAGACCAGCCAGCAAATGGAAGTACGTAGTGCTCTCTGGGCCTGCTTTTGCGTGCCAGTATGTGCTTGAAAAAAGCGGGAGACCGGTTTTCTCGAAAGACCAAGTGACAGGGAACCATAAACTCATAAAAGCGGGGGACGATATCAAGGGCCCTGGGCTCTACGAGTACATGTTTGATTGCATCTACATCACGTGGATCTGCGACATCTTGATGCTTCTTTTTGGCTCTAACAAAGTATGGCTTCTATACTTGGTGATCCCGGTATTTGTTGCGTACAAAGTGAGTCTGATTGCAAGATCATTCTTAGGAAAAGGTGCCCCTAAGGGTCAACCAGTTGAGGAAACTCCTGCCCAGGAAGGAAAAAGCAAGAGACAGGCGAAGATGGAGAAAAGGGGGCAAGCGCAGAAAGTAAGAGTGAGGTGATTCTGGAGAATGTTTGGTTGCTTTGTCGGACGATATTGAGTTTAATATTTGGTGCCTTAGTTCCTGCTAATTGAAAAAGACCTTTGGGGGCATCAACCACACGAATCGTATATAATATTTCTGAGCGAGGGTCGAAGAATGACAAGGTTTATATAGTAATAAGCGGCGTAGTTGTGCCGTGGCTGCTGATGCGATTGCAACTCCACGACATAATTGGACACGACAGGCTAATGCATCTACGCCAAAGATTGTCGATTATTAAAGTATTCGATATTGGAGGACACTCTAGATGTCAGAAGAGTGACGCTGAAGCCATGATACTGGAGCTATAGCAATGTGCATCGTGTAAAGAATGGCTTCACCGTGGATGCGAAATCGCACTTACGCCATGTTGCAACCGCAACTACCACTATGGGTATTGAAGGAGTTTGGAGCTGGAAATAGCACGTAAAGAAGAAAACACTCAAGCTTTTCTCTTTGTTGGAATCCAGATATTCAAACCGCCAAGAACATCAGACCTGGTCTTAGCGAGGCGACTGAATGCTCATCAGTCCTTTGCATTTAGCTCGAGGAGACCATTATTCACGAAGGACTGGACATGCGTGAAACAAAATCTTAGAAATCTGATAATTTTGAGCAGGAATTATCAAAAGATCGCATCGCTTGCGAGATAACGAAAACTGCCTCAAATGAGGTCTCAGCTCATACATAACTGTCCTATATATACCAGCTCCAGGCCGACAATTAACTAAACTCTGTGAACTATTCAGTGTTTACACTCAGCTCCATCCTACCTTAGTATCTGAGCTCTCTCTAAAATAATAAAGAACGATATATACGAAGACTCTCTCCACACAAAAGTCTCATATCTTAGCCTGTATGGGTCGATCGCGGTTTCCAATGCCCAGTCAACAATCGCATTGACCATGCCAGCTTTGAACACTACAAAAAAACATATACATGTTCCGTGCCCTCACGAACTCTGCCAGACATTTGAGAACCATGTCGACAGCATCACAAATCATAAGGTCCTCTGAGGCCACGGGGCCCATTGAAGAACTGATCATAGCGAAGATCTCGGCCAGCTTAAAACCTTCATATTTAAAAGTTGCCAATGATTCGCAAAAACATAGCCATCACCAGCCGATGCAAGGTGCGTCGAACGTGAGGGAATCACACTTTAAACTCGAGGTTGTGAGCGAGGAATTCCAGGGAAAAAACATGCCTGCGAGACACCGTCTCATTTACCAGCTACTCGATGACGAGTTCCAGAATAAAGGCTTACATGCATTGCAGATGAAGACCAAGACTGCCGAAGAAGCCGAAAAGAGCAAGAAGAAATAAGAGAGGCGCTTCACGTCCATATTAGAATCCTATTATATATATATTAAATGATTGATAGCCATGACCAAAGGGCCATGCATTGCCATCCCGTATCATCACACCACTTCACACCTTCCCCAAACCACACCACTTTAGTCACCGTTCTCTATTTGCGCAGACTCCAGCGCGGAGGCGTTCTTGGCCACCAACTCCACAATACGTCTAATCACTGGCAAGCTCAACCACGCGGGCACGTATGCTTCCACGCGCGAAAATGGACGGAGGTTGACACTCCTAAATGGGTCGTTGAAGTGACCATCGGTGGAAATAACTTCAAACAAGTCATCGTTTGATCCATCTGTGCTCTTCACCTTATCCGCCACCACTTGCAACACGTCTGGGGCAATTGGGGTCTCATATTCGGCGACGTAGTACTGCGAAATCAATTTTTGGATCTGAATAGGCTTCAATGAATAGCAAATCTCGTAAATGATATCGATGTCATCTCTCGTGTTCTTCCTCAATTGCAACAACTTAGCTGCTTGGAGTAAATGGATCAAGTAGGCCGAGCCCTCTTGGATGTCATGGCCCTTGCACCACTCCTCAAGGCGCGTGACATTGTAGTTGACTTGCAAACCACGCTTCCAGGACAAGAAGTTACGTCTCATGATCAAATCATTGAAACACAAAGCATCAACAAATCTCAACAATTCCACAATAACCTCATTCATGACCTCACTTTCAATGAAATAAGACTTCATCGACCAGTACACGGAATTGAAGAAGGACAAAATGTCGTCCATTTTGTATTGCACACCAGCAGAGAAAACCTTTGCCAAGAAAGGCGAGCTGTCTGGAGCCATAAAGCCAGGAAGTGATTGAGACATCACAACAGCAGAGACTGCTTTTTTCTCCAAGTCTTTCTCCATCTTCTTCATCCACATGTTATAAATGTTGTATGACAAAGATTCGAAATCCTCTTTCACAACTGCCACAAGCTTGAGGTACTCATCGAATTCTTCCTCACTCATATCGTTCGATATGGCATCGTTGGCAATGATAGTTTGCTGAGCGTATGAGACAAAGGAGTACAACTCATGGGTATTAGACAACCAGAAAGCTCCGTTTGGAACGACTTCTTCGTCTTTCAAAGCGGAAACAATGTGTTGGATGGCAGCAAGAACTTCACCAAGGAACTCTTCACTCTCCTTTGTCAACCCGAGTCTCCACATGTCTGAGAGAATGATGATGATAATTCTGGCTGGGAATAAAACCTCCTTTCTCGTCAAGTCAGCCGCAACCCCTGAGGGTGGGATTTTCAATCCCTTCAACAAGCCTTCGACTATTTCCCTGTGAAGTTGTCTCGAGTCTCTCAACAACCTAAAGAGTTCATCATTGATATCATCAATGTCACTGAATTCATCTGTAGATACGGCAATAACAGAGACAGGTCTCTGCATTTGGTCCATAGCCTGATTACCATTCCAGCCAGTTGCACTGCTGTGACGCTTGTTACTGATACTCCTGATCTTGGCATTCGATACCATCTTTTGTTGAGATTGAAGCGCTGCAAGTTCTGTCTTCAATTGTTCAATATGCGACTTCAAGTCAACCTCAATAGTGTCACGCTTCACAAGAGCCTCCTTAGCTTGATTGAGTTCTTCAATGTTGCGCTGCACGGACTGTCTTAACTCCGCGTGTTCCTTAGTCAACTCTTCAATCCTAGATTCAGCAGAGTTGTACTCTTGTCTGATGACTTCAAGTTCCTTGTTCAAGGTCTCAACCTCCTTCTTGTGCTCCAAGCTTGAGCTGTCAAACTTGGTATTGTATTCAGCCTCCCTAGACTTTAAGGCTTCAGTCGCATTACTGGACTGACTCAACAAATCCTTGAGACTGGTGATTTCAGCCATGAGGCTCTTGTTGTCTTGAATTTTGCTTGTAAGAGATTGAGTCAATTCGATCACCTTGTTCTCCAACTTGTAAGACACTTCCTGCAAGTGGTTAACTGACTTGGCATCATGTCTTAACTGGACCAATTCCTTGCGAGCGAGCTTCCTTCTGATGAAGGACTGAAGGACAACAGCCGACTTCCTTTGAGAGACAAAGGATTTTCTAGCATCCAATCCTCTGTACGATTTCTGAAGAACAAGAGCCGACTTTTCGAGTCGCAAGTGTTTGAAGTTCTTTCTCGCTTGGAAGCCCCTGATTGTCTTTTGCAACAAGAGACAGGAGCTTTGAGCATTTCTGTATTGCTTCCTGGCAAGGAAACCTCTAACAGCGGTTTGTACACTTGTAGCCGCATTATGTTCTCTTTCTCTCTGGATTGCGGTTCTTCTCACATAGCCACGAGCCAAGGATTGCATTTTGATAATAGAGTCACGCTTTTCCAAATACTGCTTGCGGTAGTAGACTTTCCTTAAGTTCTTTTGGATCATCACGGCAGACCTGTGAAGTTTGTCAGATCTCAACTTCTCGAACTGCGCTAACAAGCCAGCTTTGAAAAAGATCTTGGTGTTTCCGAGTTGGTATTTCGACCGATCTTCGATGTTTTCGTCCAAAATCTTTCCACAAAGTCCTGATACAGACTCTTGAGTTGTCTCGCCGCTCATGACTTTCATCCACTCATCAGAGCGAACCAAAATATGATATCTATCCGCAAACTCAACATACGTCCAACGAGAAGGGAACCCTGCGCACGATATTCTGATGGTTTCCAACACACCACAAGCTCTCAATTGGGACAATACCATCAAAGAATCAAATTCCCAGGCCTTCTTTTGTTCGTTTGGTTTAATGCATCTAATATAGTGCACGTTCGTGGAATCGATGGTCTTCATGAGCTCGATTAAAGAATTCTTGAAGAGAGAACCCAAGGTAGGCTTCTTCGCCGCAAGAGACTTTCTCCCTGATGGATTGGCATTGGCCTTTTCTAGTTCGGCGTTGTTCTTTTCGAGAACAGACAAAATGCTTTGCAACATTTCATTCTCCGTGTTCTTCAAGACCTCCAAATGCCCCTCGCCCACGGTATCTCTGTTCTTCTCGATGAATCCTTCAATGTCATATGTTACATCATGAGCATAATGGCTGACCACAAATTTCGTTTGACCAAAACGGGGTTTCTTGAAAACCTTATCAGTTGGTGGCTTGTCGAGGTTTTGGTACATCTTTTCGATCCACGACGCATCGTTACCAGCGGGTAATCTGGACTCTTCGTCCAAGAGAGCCAAGATACCTAATTTGTTCTCGATTACATTAATGCAAGGCTGGTTGTCGGCGAAGTCAATGAACGACCATTCAATCTCCTCCTTGACGTATTCTTCTTGCTCCAACTTGAAAACGTGCTGGTTAAACTCCTGTTGTAATTTTTCGTTCGCGTAGTTGATGCAAAATTGCTCGAACGAGTTCTTCTCAAAATGCTCGAAACCGTAAATATCCAAGACACCAATGAAAGAGTTGATCTGTTCGGCAACGTCAGGAGGACACAAGTCTGCGTTGATGTAGTCCACAAGCCAGTCAAACAAGGCTGAGTAAATGTACTTCGCAAACGAGTCTCTCGCCACCAAAGCCTGCTTGTGATTAAGATTACTGACAATCTTCTCAGATCTGGTGGTGATTTGCTTTTTGACACACCATTTGCTGAAGTTCAATGCATCGATGCCGAGCAACTGACAGGCCTTGACCAAGTTGGGTTCATCCGCAGACAAATGAGCGTCGTTTCTGGTCGCAGAAATGTCGATGTTACCAAGGTGCAACAATGCTGCCAAGATCTTATAAATATCGGCCTGTTTTGCGGCGTTGATGCCAATCAAAGACAACGACTCGTTGGTGAGAGCAAAGTCCTTGCCGTCGTCGACACCTGGAATATCAATGGCATCTCCCTGGTTCGTGTACTTATAGTCCTCAGCAGAAGTCAAGCCCAAAGCGGCCCTCTCGTCTTCGCTCATACCTGCCAACATCTGGTAAAAAATGTGGTAGTTTCTCTCTTTGGCAGGCTGGAAGACCAACCGCGATCTCTCCAACAAGTACGACCTCACACGGGCACCGATAATGGAGGTCTTTTTGTCGAACAAGATCTCCAAGTACTTACCAAACCGCGAGGAGTTGTCGTTTCTAGTCGTTTTCGCGTTACCAAACGCCTCGGTGATGGGATTCGTGGCCAAGATCTGCTTCTCTACGTCCGACATGTCGGCCTTATGTTCGGTGCCCACTTTGTTCTCCAACTCCGAGTCTTCTTCCACAGAGGCAAAATACCGCATGATGTATTTGGCGCTGACAGTTTTACCTGCACCAGACTCACCACTGACCACAATCGTCTGGTTCTTGCCGTCCATTTTCATGCATCGGTAGGCGTCCTCGGCAATGGCGAAAAGATGCGGGTCCAATTCTCCTCTGCGTTTTCCAGCATATGCCTGGATGATATCCTGCGAGTAGAGCTGGTCTACTTTTTGGAAGGGGTTGGTGGCAATCAACACAATACCGGAGTACGTGTAGATGTTTAGTTGAGCATACCTCACTTTGATGGCGTGCAACACAGCAGGCTCATTCAAATACGACAAGGAAGTCAAGTCCTCGGCAGCTTCCAAAATGGGCGGGTTCCGCAAAGGAGGTAGTTTTTCGTTTTCCTCACTAAGGTTATCGGTTTCCACGTTGTACGTTTGTGTGTCGTCAGCATCGGACACCAACAGCAAGAAGTGTTTCAGGTCTTTCTGGGTGTTGGACTGCACGGTGACGCCGATCCAGCCGAGTTTTTCGTCGGGGTACCAACAGCGGCTAAAGGTTAGTATGTTGTTTACCATAGTTTGGAATTTTTTTGAATTGTGGTTTCGGTGGAGTTCACGGATCAGAGTCAAGAATAAAAGTGACTAAGGCGAGTGTGAAAAGACGCCAGAAGGCACCATATTCCCAAAGTTACATACGTTCCCACATCATAAACGGTGGACATGTTTCAATTTGCCTCTGGGCTCTTGTGGTATAAAAGGATGCCTTCACCAGGAAAAAGGCTGTATTTAATCGAGTGATCTGACGAGCGATCGCGTCTTTTCCAGGGGTTTCTCTAAACAAATAGCTGATCCGTCGAGACTTATGTGGTCTAGTACGAGAAAAAGCAGATATAACGGAATAAAATTGGCAAGTTCTGGCACTTGGATTCTAGTCACGGTCGACAGGTGGAAGCTCGAATCACTGGGAAAAGACCGTGTATGTACACATGGCATGGGGCTTTTCTGGCGAGAAAAGTTGGACACCGCGGCCGCGTGGCACGTGACATAACCGAGGCATTTACGAAAGGAGACAATAGAGGGAAAAGGGAGATATTTTGGGAATTAAAGTCTGGCGCTCAAAGAATCTACTGGCTAGCGAAATAATAATCAGACGTGTGCCAGTGACTGATCTACGGTGTGGTGGGGACTTCACGACATGTGTTCTTTTCCAGTCTGATGGCTACGCGTGTTTCGTGCACTGTTTCATATTTGAAGCGTCGCGCCCGCTCTATGTGCACGCATGATCTAGCCCTTTTCACGGTCGCCTAGAGCAGAACTGGCCCATTTGACAATGCGTGCCACACCCAAAATCAGCAACATCACAATTTGGATTTGAATGCTGGGTGCTCGAGCGGCTCGTAGACCCCGCTGAAAAGCCGATCGTCTGGCGTATGTCTGTTCAAAGCAGACAAGTCAATAAACGACTCGTCCAAATGGCCGATGGTGGGCGCGCCTAGTAATCGCATGTTCATCACCATTTCGTCCTTTAAGATCTGGATCGCTTTGTAGACACCCTCGTCACCGTAGGTAGACATTGCGTATAAAAATGGCCTTCCTAGTCCAACCCCGGTAGCGCCGAGTGCAATGGCCTTGAGAATGTCGCTGGCTCTCCTCACTCCACCATCGACGAAGATGGATATCTTTCCCAATAATCCGCGCTTTCTGAGAACAGGATTAAGCTGCGCCAAAATCTCAATGGGTGCCTTTACGGAGTCGAGCTGACGGCCACCGTGGTTTGAGAGAACAATTCCGTCCACCCCGTGTTCGATGGCCTTGAGTGAATCAGCCACGCTCTGGACACCCTTCAAAATGATAGGCATTTTCGTGATCGACCGGAACCACTTCAAATCGTCCCAGTTCAACCCTGTGTCGATGAACGACGAAATGGCACGTGCCGCCCCCTGCGTGCGGTCTGCTTCGTCGCCTTCGCCTTGCACGTGCGACAAGTCCTCCACGTTTTTCGAGCGCATGTCCTTCTCTCTTCTGCCCAATTGAGGCGCATCCACAGTAATGAAAAGACCCTTGATTCCGCGTTTTTCCGCGTGCTGAACCAAGTTTTTCGTGATTTCGCGGTCCGAGTTCACGTATAGCTGGAACCACTGCGTCTGCTTGCCGTCGGCCTCGTCCATGATTTCGTCGAACGAGCAAGAGGCCAAGGTCGGGATCATCTGGATTACGTCCTGTTTTGCAGCCGCGCGCGTGAGTACTTTTTCGCCATCCGGGTGGCCCAATTTGCCAAGCGCGGTCGCGGAGATGTAGAAGGGTACCAGGGTTTTCGAACCTAACATGGAGGTACTCAAGTCAATCTGCGAAACGTTAACCAACACCTTCGGGTTGAAGAAGATTTTGTGGTACGAGAGGTGGTTGTTTCTGAGCGCAATCTCGTCGTCCGCGCCCGAGGAGTAGTATGCCCACGCGGTCTTTTCCATGGTGTGTTTTGCCACGTACTCGAAATCGTGCAAGTTGTACATTTGCGATAAGTCGGGCATGACCTTTAGGTATTTGCGTCTCAGTTTCTCGTGCTCCGTAAGCGGCTCGCCATCTTCGTCAAATTCCTCATCGTCGAGCTCGTTCTCGGGGTTTTCCGATTCGGTTTTTCCGGCCAATTTATCGCCAGGGATAGGAATTGGGTCCTTGCCGTCTTGCTCGTCATATTCGACGTCGTATTGGTCAACCACTGTCCCAGAACTTCCAGGCTTTCCGGACTTCTCAGACTTCTGGTCAACTTTGACTAACTCACGGCTCTCCACTTTTTCTGCTGGCTTTGGTTTAGCCTTTGCAGAAGGTTTTGTAGCCGGATCCACTGGTCCAAGATGGTACTTTTCAGGCAAGTACTTCGTCAAAGTGTCACTGGGGTGAATCGGGTCGAAAGACTTTGTGGCGTCCTTTCCAGCATATTTCAAGATCACTGCAGCACCGCCGGGATGCTGGTCAATAAAATCGGACACGTCGTACACTTTTCCGTGGATAATCACCCAGCAATCTTGCTTGGTGCTGTGCGCACTGACTTCCAGATAAGACAACATATTCGGCTTGAATGTTTCGAGATTTGGAGTAATAAAAGTGGGTTTTTAGGTGGGGTGTGGGGTATTTAAGGTTAAGTGTGCTTCTAAGTTTAGTAGCGGCCAGCCTTGAACACTGTGGGCGTATTTTATAAAGAACTGGAAAGGACGAAATACGCGTGGTAAAAGCCTCGGAAATCCAAGGCCGCACCTAGATGGTATGTGGGGAACCGGGGAGATAAGAACCGCAAGCGAAACATTTGAATAGCATTGGGTTTTCAGTTCTTTCTACTTTTTCGGAGGGGAATAACAAATGCTCTCTGGCCCCAATTATTAGATTTGAAAGTCTGGAATTCATTTGATATTTTTGCATTTTGGTTGCTGCTGAATAATACGGTATCCACGGATATATTGTGGGAGTGCATATAAGTACACCACACTGTGGGGATTCCGGGGAGCCGTGAGGGCCAGCCACTTACAGAATGGCAGTTAGTCATAGTGTGCAAAAATCAAATTGAAGATGATAAAAAAATGAGTTTTGGATACCGGTCGTCAAGATGAGAGGGCAAATCTTGAATATTTGGAAAGCTTTTGTAGGACTTCTGATTAGGGAACGAGGTACTCATTCGTTTCACATTTTATATCATGCTGGCTTGCCCCAACCAACTCTCTTCTAATCCTTTTGAAATCTACAGCAAAGAACCAACTCGGACATCGTAAAAGAACGCCAGTATGATGACAGGTGGCGCTGTGGTGGTTCTCGGCAAGAGAGCATCCCACCCAAAAATCACTCAAAGAATTGTTAGACCGCTTATTATCAGATCGTAGATGAAAGGAAGGTGCTTTTCACCACCGAATTCAATCTTTGGATGCCTTAAGTACCTCCGGGGATTGAGTCAGTCTCTACTTTTCGCTGCACAGTGGGGACGTACGAACAGGTTAGCAATTTAATAGTCCTTCCAATCTTAGATTAGGTCAGAAATAACCCTTTACCCAGAACCAACCCCATCAACCACTCCTATCTCAGTACTAAGTACCTCTGATAATTTGACCGTGGTTGGATTTTTCTACCCAAGCTAGAGCATGTCGGTAGTTCTTTTTTATTCCGTGTTGTTCAAAAGCAGCCATGTTGCATTTCGTGCTACTATTATAGTGAAAGGTGTTATACGACGCCTCAGGTCATTTATTCATGAACCCACACGATATTGAACACGTAAGTAAATTCCCAAAATGGAAAAATTTGTCGGTATTTGTTCATTAACAATGGATTTTGAGGATCGTTGCATCCGTTATTGTTCGAGAAATTGGAGGCTGTGGTGAAATTCACAACAATGTTGAGCCATACCTTTAAATACCAAAAAGTAATCGTGAATCTCTACTCATCCATAAATTTTACAACTTTAAAAAAAACATGAAGATGTTTCCGACCGATATTTAACCCCCGGGGCCGCTTCAACGACCCGAGCCACCAAGATTTTTTCGAGCTGGATTCTTCGCCATTCACAGTAGATGCGCTTATGGGTGTGTCACTTGCGCCACATTTAGTCCTCACTGAGTGATGTCGTCACTTCTGAAGCAAAGCTCAAGAAGGAGTGCAAAAATTTACACCTGACCTCACAACTGGCCCACGTTCAGCTACCGATTGTAATTATGCCCTAACGCGTCAGGATGAGATCCTTGACGAGGGTTCCCAACCAGGAATAAGCTGACACTACGACCAATGAGAGCAAACTAGCCTATTTTGAAGAAAAGACAAACTCTAGGCTATGTAAAGACACTTTCCATGATTAATTTTTCAAACACTAAACAGCTTACAGGTAATTCTTTTTTGTTGTTCATTGCTCGTCCTAATAAAGCTTAATGAGTGGCGTCAGGGCATGAGGGAATGTGCGGGCCGGTCGTACTAAGTCCTATAATTTCCTTTTTCCCAGGCACAGCCGTGAGAAACCGTCAAAAATAGGTAGAAAAAAAAAATCAGCCAAAAAAAAAACGCCTAGTAGTCAGAAAATTTGATCGAAAATTTGAACAAACCCGGGACAAAAAAACTTCCTACTTCAGACTCTTCCGCCTGGCAGAATCTCGGTTCGCCTATCCCCCAACCAAAAGGAAAGAACGCAAGAATTCCACTCCGAAACAGAACTCACTAATCTGAAGGGATCTATCTAGACCGTGGTGCCTCTGAGCATAACGTCGTTGTCCCTTTTTTCACTTATTGCTGCTGACTAAGGCAGCAGGCATTAGCCCCCAGGTCCAGAAACACAAAATCCAGTATAATCTGGAAGTGTTAGACGCCGAACCCTCACACAAACCCCCTCCTGACCCAAACTTTCCTAGTTCTTCCGTTCTACATTTGTGCACAAACCCACCATGGTGCTTCTAAATGGAATCAAATACGCCTGTGAGCGGTGCATACGAGGCCACCGTGTGAGCGCTTGTTCCCACACGGACAAACCGTTGATGATGATCAAACCCAAAGGACGCCCCGCATCACAGTGCCCACATTGTAGGGAGCAACGCAAAGTCAAAAATTCACACACGCTGTGCAACTGCGGCAAAAAGGGCAAGTCGCCCGGCCAGCACTTGGCGTCGTGCCTGTGCCACAAAAACTCCCACTGCACGTGCGTGACGAAAGAAAAGAAACCCACAGCCAAGAAACGGGGTTCGCCCGATTTAGCGGCGCTGGACTCGGGCGACGCTAGCCAGAGCGAGGCCAGCCACGGCGAGCCCAGACCCACAGTCTCGACGCAGGATCTGGACTTTTTGATTGAAGATATAGCCATTCCGTTTGAGACCGACAGCGGACTACTAGATTACTTCCAGCCGCTGAAAGTGCAGGATACCCCCGAAGAGCAGTATGCTGCTAACGGGCAGTTTGCACCGCAGTTGGAGTTTGCAAGCGGCCAGATCCAGCACACGCAGTCGACCGACACGCAGGAGTCGTACTTCCCCGAAGGGAACCGGAACGGACGCGAAATGGCCTACTTTCCCCACCCGCCCTCGGACGCGGACTTGGATCTCATGGAAAACATGTTCCCGCTCTTCCCCTTGGTGGGCTTCAACTCGTTTGAGGACGACAAGTCGCTCCCGCTCCTGGGGTTACCCGGTCAAAACCACAGCATGCCTAGTCTGGACACCAGGGCCAGCCGGAATAATGCAGGCGTGCCTTCTACCTACGCCACCTTGCACAAAACTGAAGGGCCCCACCTGGCGGTCAGCCGTAGAAGCGGCTCCGCTCAGCCTGCCAGCTCCGTGCACTCCAACTCTGCACACTCAAACCTACATTCAGGCAACCCGTCGTCCATTTCCTTGACCAACATGCACGTGGCGCCCACACACCACCCGCGCCCGCTAAAGCCGTCGTCGTCGTTCAGCGTGGGGTACCAGAACAACCGGCCACGACGGTCCGAGAGCGTGATGTCTGCGGCATCCACGTCCTCGAACACCAGCAAACAGAACTTGTTTGAGTCGTCGCAGGCCAACCAGCACCATTTCCCGAAGACGCCAAGCTCCGCCGCGTTTCCGCCGTTCAACCTTTCGGACAACAACTCGACCGACGACTTTCACCAGATGAACTTCAACTCGCCCGGTTTCTTCAACGAGAACCGCCTGTTGCCCATTTTGAGCGACGAGGAGGTATCGCGGTGCGGGCAACTCAGCGGCAATGTCACGCCGCAGTCGTCGATTCCGTCCAGACAGCTTCTGCAGACGCGGCGGAAAACGTCGCTTTCGAGATCGCACCTGCAACTCCACCACAACACGGTCTCGAAGGAGCATGCGCTCTTTCCGGTGAAGGCTGGCTCCTCGTCGGACAACTCGCCGCGGCAGCTTCTCGAGCGGAAGTTTGCGTCGTATGACGAGACCATGCAGAAGAACGAACTCGACTCGTATCTACGAGAGGTGGCAGAGGAAACCTCGGGACATCTCCAGAATGATGACAGTGGGAGAATACAACCTCCGCGTGCTGATGCTGGATTTGCGCCGCCAACCCAGGGCGACGAGTTCAACATTGATAACCCAGACTTCTCGATGATCCCGATGTACCAGGAGCTTTTCGAGCCGATGCAGAACGGGATATGATGCGTGATAGAAGTTTTTATTTTTTTTCTTCCTTGGGCCTACTTTTCGGTCAGCACTTACTAAGGGTTTGTACTATAATACACTATCAAGGCACCACTCAGTCGTCCTTCAAGGACAAGTTCTTGAGCCGGTTCACGCTGGAGTCTACCTCAAGAACATGACCTCTAGACTCACTCTTTTTCTGTAACTTCAGTTTTTCGCTATGGCTGAGCGGCATCACGGACTTGTCGGTTCTGTCGTGCAAATATAGCAGTAGCTTCTCGTCCTTTACCTCCAAAATCGACATTTGCTCATTCTCTTGTAGCGCAACAAGCCGGATTAGATACTCCAAAAGAGATAAGTATTTGAACTTCTCTCCTTTAGGCTGCTCACTAGCGTCCTCAAAGTCTGCATCAGACTCGTCGGAATGATCGGAATCTAAATCGTCTTCAAAATCTGTGCCGACTTCTCCCAAAGCAACATACTCTATTCCGATTTTGGTGTTAATTTTCAACGTCAAGACTGGTGAGTTGGACCCTTCGAGGCGGAGGAGTTTCCCACTGGCACTAAAAAACTGCTTAGTGATATCGTGCACTTTGTACCGTTTCACTCGTTCAGCCTCGTCATCCTCATGGTACCTCCCATCATTGAAATCCTCCGTGACAACTAATTCGTACTCATACACTTTTCCTGTGGTTCTCTCCAATTTGCACAGCGCACGTGCAAACTCCTCCTTCCAGGACACGGCAGACACGGCAGAGGCGGGTTCGTTATCCAGATTGCTTTTGTCTTGCTCCACATATTTTAGCCTGCTTGGGTTGTAGAACACAGAATACAACTTGAGATCAAATGTGGGACCTACTTCTACGGAGGCATCGTGCTTCCCGGCCACGTATCTTTTGTTGGATTCGGTCACGTGGCTGGACGCCTGGAGAAGCCGACTGGGAGAAATCCGAGGGTCCATGGCGTTCCCCAAATTCACCCCACTGGTGATAAGGGCAAGATTGATGAGCGGAATTGCGTCGTTAATGGAATCCAAAAGCAGGGTGATTTTCCGCTCTGCCGCCACAACGGAATCTTTCTGGTTGGCTGACGTGAGTCGTTTCAAGATTTCCGCAATTTCCGAGTCAAACCGGTCGATTTCGTCTTTTAGGTCTGATACCATATCGACGGTGGCCTCCAACGCGGAATTCCCACGTGCTGCTGAGAGTTTGATTAGGTCAATCGACGTGGATAATATCGTCGTTTTGCGGGTGAGTTTCGATTTTGTGCTTTCCAAACGGGCTTTTTCCAGGGCAGGGATCCGATCTAGCAATTGTGAAACCTTCTTTATGGCAAAGCCGGATGCCAAGGAGATTCCAGACCGAATCGCAAACGTGACTGCCTGGTTGCTTGCTTTTGCGAGAATCTCGTCCATTTTAGAGGAGATTTAGGGATTGAAAAGCTAGATTGGAGAAGGAAATGGTGGTAAATACCCTTGTCTATTGGGAAGCATTTACGCATGCCACGTACATAACGTGTGCCAAAAGATAGTGATAGCGGAGTGCATATAGTATAATTGAACCCCACAATATCCCCCCATTAGTCCTCGTAAATACCAATTTTATTAGATACAAGAATCCATTGCTTTCTAGACACCCACTTACCGGATAAAACCACAGATTTTCCGCAAAAGAGGTTCGTTTTGGAAGGGCCTCCAGGACCACCCTTAAAGGTGTGTACGGGTGTTTCCACAGTGTTTTGCCATCGCGCTACTGCTACACCAGTTATCCACAGGAACACCAAAACACACATGGTTAACGGCTAAACAGACCTTCTGAGCCCACAAACACACAAAGCACCGAAATTTTGCATCTTCCGGCCTTCAAATTCGATGGCTGTCAGAAAACCACTCACACAATTCACCACTCCTCTCGGGTCGGGCGCTGGAATCGCAAAGGAAAACCGGCCCCCACGAATCAAGGATTCAGAGACGCGTTTGGCCAAACCTTTCCGCGTGCCTTTTGCTGGTAAGTCTGCCGGAGCACTCAATAGAAATGTACCCCTGCGGCTCCCAGACCGCAAGGCAAAAAACGGTGCCAAAAACTATGCGGACGGCGAGATTATAGAAATAGATAATGGCGAAGGAGACGAGTACAATGTGGACGAGAACGGCAATCCCGTACGCCAGAAGAAGAAAGGCGCGCTATTGCCGAGAGCAATGCTCCATAATAACGCGATCGTAAAAAACGAGACCGCATTCCGGAAACTGTTCGCTGTGCCCTTTGCGAAGACAGAG
Source organism: Metschnikowia kunwiensis (assembly GCA_030583255.1). Classification (NCBI taxonomy): domain Eukaryota; kingdom Fungi; phylum Ascomycota; class Pichiomycetes; order Serinales; family Metschnikowiaceae; genus Metschnikowia; species Metschnikowia kunwiensis. The sequence continues at coordinate 154,805 of JAJMHQ010000014.1, forward strand.
AAGAACCGGGAACTTATAGCGAGCGCTTTGCCGCCTCCGCCCTTGGGAACACGACGCAAAGTGGTTTTGCCACCCAGAGCGCTTCACGATCCCACGAGCGAATTTGCGATAGTGCTCTACGATCCGACCGTGGACAGGTTCCCAGCACATGACATGGATGTCGTAGACATACCGACATCTTCCCCGGAACCAGCGGTAATTCCGGATTCTTCAGAGGAGCAGGACCCTCTCGAGGGTCCTCCCGCCAAGAAAAGACGGCCCCAGAAATCGTTAGCTGAGATTTTGGGGATATGCAAAAGCTCAGATTCTGCAGAAAAGTACCCCGACGTCCCTGTGGTAATTGATCCACGGCTCGCGAAAATTCTCCGGCCACATCAAGTCGCTGGTGTAAAGTTTTTATACAGGTGCACGGCGGGGCTCATGGACCCTCGGGCGAAAGGATGCATCATGGCAGACGAGATGGGACTAGGGAAAACATTGCAGTGTTTGGCCCTCATGTGGACGTTGTTGCGGCAGGGCCCTCGGGGCAAGAAGACGATTGAAAAGTGCATTATTGTTTGCCCGTCGTCGCTCGTGCGAAACTGGGCCAACGAGATCATCAAGTGGCTAGGAGAGGGTGTTCTAACGCCACTAGCTGTGGACGGTAAAAGCACAAAAGCGGCCGATTTAGGGCAAGCACTTCAACAGTGGTCTGTAGCCTCAGGGCGCAATATCGTGCGGCCTGTGTTGATCATTTCGTACGAGACTCTCCGGAGAAATGTGGATAAGTTAGCAGGCACAGAAGTTGGACTAATGTTGGCAGACGAGGGCCACCGGTTGAAAAACGGAGACTCGCTTACATTCACGGCGCTCAATGCGCTCCGCTGCCAAAGGCGGGTAATTCTCAGTGGCACACCGATCCAGAACGATTTGTCTGAGTACTTCTCTCTTCTCAACTTTGCTAACCCGGGGTATCTTGGAACAAGGAACGATTTCAGAAAAAACTACGAAAATGCCATCTTGAAGGGCCGCGACGCCGATGCCACGGACAAAGAGGTGGAAAAGGGACAGGTAAAATTGGGCGAGTTGTCGCAATTGGTGTCCAAGTTTATCATCAGACGCACCAACGACATTCTTTCCAAATACTTACCTGTGAAGTACGAGTACGTTGTTTACGTGGGTCTCACAGATTTCCAACGCGCAATCTACGAGCATTTCATCTCCTCGGAGGTCAACAAAAAGGTCATCAGCTCGCAGCCTTTGAAGGCCATCGACACGTTGAAAAAGCTATGCACGCATCCGGATTTATTGAAGTTGCCAGACGAGGTCCAAGGCAGCCGGAAGCTAATCCCCGACGAGTACGAAAGTCTGGATCTTGGTGGCCGTGGGCGTGAGATCCAAACATGGTACGGTGCTAAGTTCTCAGTGCTTGAGCGCTTTTTACACAAAATCCACTCAGAAACCAACGACAAGATTGTTGTTATATCCAACTACACTAGAACGCTTGACTTGATTGAGCGAATGTGCCGATATAAGCGCTTTGGCTCGCTCCGTCTTGATGGTACCATGACAATCAACAAGAGACAAAAGATTGTGGATAAGTTCAATGATCCCGAGGGCCCAGAATTTATCTTTTTGCTTTCTTCGAAAGCCGGCGGCTGTGGAATAAACTTGATTGGTGCAAATAGGTTGGTGTTGATGGACCCAGACTGGAACCCTGCATCGGACCAACAAGCTTTGGCCAGGGTCTGGAGAGACGGTCAGAAGAAAGACTGCTTCATCTACAGGTTTATCTGTACGGGCTCCATTGAAGAAAAGATTTTTCAAAGACAGTCCATGAAATTATCCTTGTCTTCGTGTGTGGTAGACGAGAAAGAGGATGTTGAGCGTATTTTCAGTGGAGATATGTTGCGGCTCTTGTTCCAGTACCGGCTGGACACCGAGTGTGATACTCACGACACTTATAATTGCAAGCGGTGCTCCAAGGAAACGGGCCAGCTTGTGAAGTCGCCTGCGATGTTGTATGGCGATGCCACAACATGGAACCATTTGAACCACAAGGCGTTGAGTGAAAATGAGGATGTGTTGTTGCGAAACGAGAGTGAGTTCAACGACGTGTCGTTTGCGTTTCAGTATATATCGCATTGATTCTTAACGTGGGAGATGGGCAGTAATAGAACATAACATGCAAGGGTGGGTACAGTGTGCTCGAAGCTACATGAAACATCGATAAATTGCCGTATGACGTTGATCTTGGGCTGGAAGTTTGATCCACCATAGGTAAGGAGCAATTATTTTCTGCATGTTCGTAGTCTTCATCCTCTCGAGAAAAAAAGTGTATTCCTTGGTTTACTTCCCAATAAGCGCTGAAAAACTTTTGGGGCTAGTTCTGTCTCTTTTCTTGGACTTCTTATCTTTGTCGTATCCTAAGCTAAGTGGCCAAAGGCTGCAAAGAAAGACTTCCTCAGCCCAACTCAAATCGTTGTGAGTTATAACCTTTGAAGATGGCTCAACAAGCACAACTGGTTGATTTGATCTGAACTGTATATTCTAGCGTTATGGGCCCATCAGAATAACGGACTCTATTGACAGTATTAGGATCTCTTCAGCTCAACACGGATAGCCCGTGTAAGTTTGGTATAAGGAATAACAATGTTCAACAATTCCTACCACAACGATGGGAAGAGCGTAAATTTTTGTATCGTGATAATGAGCACCCACTATATTTTCGTGCTGGGCAGCGAAACTCCTTATTGACCAAAGCACTTCGATGTAGGTCCACTGCTACAGAATATTCTATTATCAATACTGTGGGTACCATAACGATACGAAAGAAAACCTTTTTCCCTATCGTTTTTTACAAGAGTCGCTGGTTGTTGACACCGAAATACATCTAACTTCCCCCTGGGTCATTTGGGTGGGACCAAATAAGAGTTATATGTTAAAAAGGGCCAGATTAGAATACTATCTATCATACGTAAACTAGTCATGAAGTGCGCTTCGCGTAACAACTCATATTTTCTGACCAAATCAGTCAGTTGTGCCTTTATCAACCCATGTTAAGAATATAACTCACAGCTCTTTGGGTTGACTTTGATCACTCTTTTGCAGCGAACGCCCATGAAGCCTACAAGTCGATATTTTTCATGCATTTCGACCACGCCTGGTTCTTCTGGATTCTGTAGCAACAAAAAAAAAGCACCCTTTTTGCAAAGATGGAGCGACACAAGTTCCGAATATCGTAAATCATTCTTGCTACTATGGGGACCAAAACTTTCAGCCCAGAATAGTTCTAACTCGATTTATCGTTGTATCATGTATCGTTGTATTGAGTACCTGTATTACCTTAAACCAACCGTCGACGCCTCAGCGCGCTAGAAACTCAATCACGAGAATCAACCTCGTTTATGACAAAGCTTGCGTTTTTCTTAATGGAGCCATGACTGGCCTTTTCTGAGTCCTCGATTTCGTCGCTCATGCTCTCTTTATCCTGTGAAGTTCTCTCACTGCGAAGCTGCAAATACCGTATTACTATCACAGTTACTGCAGAGCTGAGAACAGTGGCAATCATGGCATAGCACCCTTTTTTGAACTTTGGTGCCGTCGACGCCGCGTAGAATAGTATGCTCCACCACGCGTTCACCGCATTACTCATCATGTTCATCGACGCAAGCACCACAGCACGTTCCTGGATATCATTATAAGTAACGAGATTTGCCCACGAGAAAAAGATCGGCTGTCCAGCATACGACCATGCACTGAGGTAATGTGCAGCAAACACGTAGGATTTATCGAGGGGCCGCGAAACAAGCAAGATGGCAGAAATTAGCATGAATCCCGCAATCACCAACCCTGCTCGATAGTGGTACTTTCCGTGGGTCAAGTCCACGTAGTAGCACAATACAAAGTTGGCCAAGATTCCCATGGCATAGACCCCCATGGGGAAGTGGTTCCGCTGCGGCACAGAATAGCCAAAGTACTGGAGCCAGAGCGAAAAAAGCGAGTTGGTGGAGAAAGACTCGTTTTCGCCTCCGAGCACCCAGAGAAACGAGAATAGGTACCAGTGCCAACGGCCCAAGACGCGCTTGATCACAGACCAGTCTAGCTTAGTGTGCTCTCTGGGCTTCACACGGTCCAAAGCCATTTTCACCTCCTCCTCAGTAAAGTAGAATGCCTTACATGTCTCCGGAGTGTCTGGAAAGAACACTAGGCCATATACGGCAATGGGCACGGTGATGATGAAGTCAATGATAAAGAGCCACCGCCAGCCGGCAATCCCGTTCTTGTCGTCCATGTTCAGGTAGATGGCCGCCTGCATGGTGGAGGAGAAAATGTTGCCGAGGAGCCCGGACGAGGTGAAGATTGCAGCTCTTTTAGCTAACTCTTCTTCGGTGTACCAGGACCCCAATAGCAAATGGCACCCCGTGAACGTCAGAGCCTCGAACATGGCCTGGAAGAACCTCACCACACAGAAAAACTTGTAGTCAGTGGCCTTATACAAAGAAAGGGTGAGAAGGCCCCACGCAAAGCAGCAGAACGAGAGCCAGTACCGCGGCCGCACCTTGAGTAGAATGAGGTTGTGTGGAATCAAGGCCACAATGTAGCCGATGTTGAAACAGGTGTTTATGAGGTTGAATTCGTTGCCCTTCATGTTCAAGTCCTCCTTCATGCCACTGACATATGCGTTGGACACATTGAGTCTGTCCAAGTAGTTCACCCAATATACCAAGCAGCAGAAGGAAAGAACAAACCAGTCGATCTTGCGCACGAGCCTGGCCTCGGCCGGATTCGCAGCCGTTTTTCCAAGAAGAATCTCCCTCACGTTCCACATGATGCTGTTATTTTGAAGGAGCGCACTGGTCGCCCAGACCTAGTTTATATAGAAGGAATGTTCTTATCTGAAAAAGAGACTGTGCAATGTCGGGTCTCGTACCCCGAAAGTTGGCCGCGATGGCCGGAAGTGATGGCCGCACACAGGCGAGATCCGAGGTTGGCTAAAACGGCTTGTGTGCAGCTACCCGCATAGTCCTTATCGCTGCCAGCTCGTTTACGTGCAAGATCTGCGATACCTTAGTCAGTGTGGCTTGGATGATTAATCAAGTATCTGTCGGGTTGTCTAATCAGGAAACGGTTCCGGATATTTCCCGATGCAAGGCCGTTTTGGGCCGCCGTCGTTCTTTTCGCTCTCGCATGTCCGATCTCTTATCTCGGTCGGGCTACCGGTTCAGCTACACAGCACACTTGGTTGTGTTATCATGTAAGGAATATAGAGTTGGTATCGTGTAGTTTCAAGTAGAACATGCACGTGCACATGTACGGTATTTTCCGTGGAGAGTTTTGTAAGCAGTAGGAGGGGTTATCAGTGGTCGCATAGACTGCGGTCTGTAAATTGGCGGGTTTCCGATCTCTATGTTATTCTGTCCGTATTAGCCGTTTTCGTGTGATTTAACCCAACACAGAAAATCGTACCGGCACTTCGTCCTACAAATTTTAGTCTATCTCTTCGAATTCAGTACCTAAAATTCCACTACGCTGCTGGCTCGTATGTACTGGTCACTGCTCTCATCATGGCAATGACTTTTTCTTCCTCAAACTTGCGCCCAACCAACTGTAAACCAACGTATCCCCCATGTGACTCTTCTGGGTCGTAGTCCTCCCACACTTTCCTGTCGGTGTCGCCATAAAAGCTGGTTCTGTGTTCTTTCTTGTCGATCGCTTGGTCCGTCCGTGTGACTGGAAATGTGCCCACGGCATAGTCCAAGAGGTTGAAGGGCGACGTATATCCAACATGATCATGGAACTTGCCGTTGGGATTTCCTGGGAAGGGGCTTGCTGGCATGATGATTGCATCTATTGGTCTCCCACTCAGAGTCTCGCCAGCTGTACTGTTCCATCTGTCTAAGTACTTTTTTGCCAAAAGCGTTCTCTCGCTGTGCAAGTCCCAAAGCTCACCCACGTTCATTTCAGGGGTCGTTCCATACATCTTCATGTAGGGAAAAAACGGCTCGCCGGTTTCGTCAATCTCCTTATTCAAATGGAGGCCACCGTCTGAGAGAAAGAACTTGGTGATGATTTCGGACAACCGCAAATGGTCTGTGGGCTGCCATTCTATGACTTCATGGCCAGCCTCACTAAGCGATTTCTTCACTTCCGCAACAGCACGGAGAACAGGGGGCGTGGGCCTGACCCGGAGATCGTCACTCAAAAAGGCAACCGTCAACTTTGGTGCAATTTCTACTGGTCTCCATGGGATTTCCACAGCCTTAGGATCATAGAGCCACGGTTTAGCCTCGACCACTGTACGACAGTAGAATTCGAGGGTGTTGAGATCTTGGCATATGGGGCCGTTCACCAGGTTCACCGACTCCAAACCGGGTAGCCCGGACCGGGCCCCGTAGGTGGGAAATCTGCCAAAAGTGGGTTTGACAGAGTACACCTTGGCAAAACTAGCAGGAATCCTGATACTACCACCAATATCCGTGGACACGGCCACAACGTTAGACAAAGCTGCCAAACTCGCTCCTCCACCACTGCTTCCTCCAGCAGACAATAGCCTGTTGTATGGGTTGGTAGTGTTCCCATAGATGTGGTTATTGGTTTCGGGCATCATCATCGCCACCGGCACATTAGTCTTGACGTAGAACACAGCACCCATTTCGCGGAGCATGTGGACCAAAACGGAGTCAGATTCTGCTTTCTCGGGTTTGAATGAAAAACTCACTATTCCCACGGTAGTAGCCTGTCCTTTGATGTTGAAGTTATCCTTCATAGCAATCGGCAACCCATGTAAAGGACCAGTTGTTGTTCCATGTTCCTTCTGGTACAAATCCAACTCCTCGGCCTGTTTCAAGGCTTCGTCAAAGAAAACCTCTGACAAGCAGCTCGTCAATTGATGAGCTACTGACGCCCTATGGCAAAACGCTTTTGCCACATCAACTGCGGACCAGATCTGATCTTTGATGTTTTTGACAATCTCTTCTGCAGACGATGTCGTTATTTTCTGCTCGTCAGAACTAAGCACATTCGAAGACTCGATCCATGTAGAAACGTCCTTGGTGTCCCAATCGGGCAATTCCGCCTCAGGCACCAACCACTCTTTCTTGAACTGCGCGTCTCTGAGCTGCCTTTTTTTTAAGGCAATGTCTTTGTATGTGGGAGCAGAAACCGGCATTTTGGAGAGGATAGTTGTGTGATGAAAGCAAATACCCAGATCTTATATCTTATCTCTCACGCTGGTGTGCATATCAGCGATAAGGCAGACGCGTGGCTAGAATCGAATTCCGCACATGCATGTCGGTTTACGCTTTTAGTGCAACGCTATCTTATAGATCTCATACTAAATTTAGGAGATCGTGCTCCGCTTTTGCCATTAAGGGTTTGCTGGCTTAGGTATGCAGTCTTATTCGGTTAAGGACGCTAAAGTAGGTATACGGACCAGTGATTCTTGTTTCCGTGGTTCTTTATGGATAGAGTACGAATTCCACGAAAGCGTCTCCCAGTTATTTCAGTAATTTCTCGAATTAATCAAGAATCAAGTCCCAGGCCACAGCGAGAAAGTCTATTGCGAAGGGCTCAAGTCTAATCTCCAAACAAATACATCTCTTGACATAAACCCTTACGTAAACTCACTCGAAACTTGGATAACCAGCTTGATCACTCTACTGTGCTCCGCCAATTCCCGCAAGATACGCCAAGGCCCATGTCCGCGACATTCCGGGGTCGATCAACCCCGGGTTGAAGCTGTCACTTGCAAACCAGTTCCACGAGCTTTTAGGGTCAAATAATCCCTGGTTGAGTCTGAGCAACCCAGCCCAACCATCCGGGATACGGTCCACGATATCTGCGAGTTTCTCGCGCCACTCTTCGTTTACAAAAGACGGTCCCCTGATGAAAGACGATATAGGTGTCACTGGGATCATGTGAATACCATGAATGTACTCGTTTCCAATCGTCCCACGCCCAAAGAAGGTGGCATAATCGATCTTGTTCTCAAACAAGATTCCCGATACCTTGTTGCCTTTGAACTCTGGTGGCTGTTCCTGGTTATCGTCCATGTAGAGCATGTACTTGTTGAGAGAGTTTCTCATGATGGCCAACATCATACAAGCATGAGACTCCAACTCCTCGTTCCCGAGTACTTTGCCCAAAAGTCTCAATGCGTAGATAGAATGGTAATCTTCCGACGAAGATTCCTCGTTTTTTCCGTCGCCACTGGGGAATATTCCATGTGCAAAGGAGTGGCCATGATACCAGTCGAAATTCCTCGATTGGGGAAAGTACGGGTCGTCCGTAGAGTGGTTAGCATAGTCTCGCACTAAAGTAATCACGTAATTCCGCACTAGCCCATTGTTTTCGTCAAGCCACCGTGGATCGATGCTGGCAATGAGAGCTATGGCGTGCACGTGATAACCATAGTGGAAGTGGTGGTCGTTGTAGTTCGAGTTTCCGAAATCTTCCTCCGGTTTCCCCGAGGAAATGAGCCCCTTCCACGTTTCGTCATACACCAACGGCTTTTGCTGGTGGTTAGTGGCATACTTTTCGATGGCGGCCTTGATCTGCGGCAAGATCTTGTTCGTGACCTCTGAGTCTCTGAGCACGAAGTTCGCCACGTGGGCAATGTACGCGAATTTGTCCAACATCTTTCCGCCAAAGTACATCGAATCCACGTCGCACATGCCAGGCACGTCCTGGCCCGCTTCCTGGGTGGCAGCGCGTGATATCAACTCCTTCACAGAATCCGTATAATGGCTGCCGTCGTACTTATACCCTTGTACACAGGTCCACGGCTCAAAGCCAATGTCAAAAGGGAGGTCGTGGAGCTCCATGGTGAGCTTGTCTGTCACGTAACCTCGCATGACTCCCTTTGTAGGAGAGTCCATGGCCAATCCAGAATCCTTGCCACGAATCTCTGGGACTAAATCCTCCTGCATGTGAGGAAGGGCAAATACCAATCCTGCCCCGTCCTGGGAGCTTCCCTCCATCTCGTAATTCAACGTATACGTCCCGGAATTCTGGTCTTTGTTTACATCTCCGGAGAGAGTAATGCCCGTAGCGTAGCGCCCACTGCAGGAGTCTAAAGCTGGAGACTCCCCTTTAGCCACCTGCACAACGCATCTGGAAACGGGTTTCTCAAAACTCACGTGGTTTGGGTCAGAGAGGTTCAACCCCACGGCATCGCTTGCTGTCACGTAAAGTGACCATACATTCTGGTCAAACAACTTGACGTAATACTTCGCCGTATGGCCCCCATTTACATCGCCTGCTTTTCTGAATTCCTGCACTCCTACGGCAGAGTGGATGACTGGCCACTCGTTTTCGTAGATTCCAGTAATGTAGCCCATTCCGTACGCCAATGGCACTGTCAATTTGCCGGAGCTCGGCCGGTCACGTGACTGGCCCGTCACCTGGATCGTGGCGGCCAATTTTGAGTTCTTCACCGTCTGCACATCTACACCAGTCCAGCCCTTTCCGCTCAACACAAACAGCTTGATTTTCGGGGGATTGAAGTAGAACTGTACGGGAACCTTTGACGCATCGGGCCCAAACACCAACTGGCTGTGCTGCGTATGATTGGCAGCAATTCCAAGGTCTGCGCCCTGATCACGTGCCACCCACATCAGGTACGGAAGTGGCCATACGGGAAACGTTTGGTCGGCCAAGAGTAAGTTGTTGAATGTGTTGTTGGTTTGCACGGGGCCCAGGACTCCACATCCAACCGGTTGTTGTGCGTGGTGGATTCTGGGATACAAATCTGGTGGAGCCTCACGCGAAAGAGGCTGGCCGAAGAGAGATACCATGGTAGTGGGCGAGTACTTTATGAATTTGTGTTTTGATTTTTTGGTGTGATTTTGAGTATCTCGGTGTCGTGCTTGACTGTTTTTCCTGGAAATGTTGGAAGGCTGTGGTATTTTTTGTGGGGTTATGGGCACATTCCAGCTTTATATAGAGGCAGTGGATTCCGGAACTTGTGCGCACGAGGACGCCAGGATTTCACCGGTCATCAGAATTCGTCATATAGCCAAGATTTTTTGGAATTTCAGGAAGACGTGCTAGTTGTGGGCGGGCAGTGTTTCTTTTTGCTTAAAAAATGTGAAAGACAACTTCAAATCCCGTCAATTTTGCTGTAGTGCAAACGCTCGGAAATGCCCTGTGGTGTAATATAGCTGAATCGCTCAAGAGAAATCTGAAGCGATAGCTGAGGAGCACTTCCCTAGGTCGAGATTCAGCTCACGGGATTCAACCACTGGAATTCTTCCAGTGTTCCTTTTTTACCTGAAATCGGGTTACTGGAAACGAACGGGTGATACAGTGTTTCACGCACACGCACCTCCACGGTTGATTGCTGCGGCCGAATTTGAAACGGGTTCATGATTATACTTCTGGATTGGGTGATTGTGGATGTCTGCCATTCCACATGAAATAGATTCGTATCAAAAGGTGCAAACACGCTTTACAATTTCAAGGCTGGCCTTGTTTCTTGCTCTCATTGCCCTTTTGGTGTTTTCGCAGCAATTGAAACCTCGTGAGGCTGTGCTCGGTATATGAGGTCGCTTGAAATTCGTATTGCAGCGACTATAAGGTTTTGATCTCAGAGTGCTTTAAGGCAATTCTCTCCCTTTGTGCTAGAAAAGCCAAAATTTGCCTTCTGGGCTTCCTCTTTGGCTTTGTGTGCATTGATGGGTCCCTTCTGGAAAGTGCTATGAGAGTCTCACGTATCATGTCATCTGAGCATGTTACAATCTTACATTTTGTTAAGCGATCAAATCTCATTCAACAAGCCAGCCTGACTAGAGTGGTATTACTCGAACTTGATTGTTCTCTTCACTCTTTTCCCGTATGAATCATCTTTCACGACCCATCCGTCTTTCAGAACGTGAAATACCTCGTACTTGATTCTATATATACTCGTGAAGGTGTAGCTCTTTCAAGTTTACACTAGCATGAGACGTATCGAGGCATTAATTTTGGTGATGTACGCTATCCGTCAAAGCAAAGCGGCGCCAGCACACCACGATTCCGTACCACAGCTTTGGAGGAATGTCGATGGGGAATTTGACCTGCAATCCTTTCTCGACTCAGAGAAGCTCCTTCAGGTTCAAAAAAACGAGTCTTGGGTACTTCCAAGACCAAACATGGAAGAGAAGATACTCCCCCAAGTTATAAGAGATCAGCGTGAGGCAACGAGAAAAATAGAAAATTTTGTTCAAATCTTGAGACTGTTCGTGAACAGTAAACAATTTGACGTGGCAACATTCGAGAACCAGACCGAAACCTTGCGACAAGAGCTAATGATGATTTTAGCCATAGCTGAGAGGCTCTCCCCCACGGATGAATTGGCCAACCAACTCCGCTATAGTAGCCACATGTTCCATACAATGATAGAGATGAAGGACAAACTAAAGAAGTTCACATCATTCGGAACTCCTGGGTTCCGAATACTATACAGAATACATGAGCTTGGCATGAGGATCTTGACCTTTAACAACTCACACGGAGTACTTGATCAGAGTCCTGGATTCACCGATAATTTGGTGAGGGCTCGTAGCAGCTTGGAGTTCTGGCTGGAAAAATTCCGGATGTTGAAAGGTATCGCTCCAGCCGTTAGAAGGCAGTTTTGGGATCAGATCCTGGAAATTGAGTATTCCCTTGGAGTGTTGGAGAGCACTCCCAAAGAGAATCAGGGTTGGTGAAGCGTTGGGGTAGTGAGCTTGAGGGAAATTTTTCAGATTGTTCACTGAGTTCTTGCGTGATTGTTCTGGTTTAATGATTTGGCTAACTGGACCCATACATTATTGAACGTCAAACGACATATCTATATATGAAAGCCAGTTTCTTATAGGAGGGACAATTTTCTGGAGGGTTTCACTAGAAGAACTCAGCTTTTTTTTTTCAGAGTCAAGAATTTATGCCTAAAGGAGAGGTCAAAATTGTGCTTACTTGTCCCAACCAATAACTTCTGAGTTCACCAAAAGCCTCAGCCTTTCGCATCCACTTCTCTAGTCGATGAACTTCTCGATCAAATCATTTTGCTCCAGTCCAAGCTTTCATTCATAAAATAATAAATTTCTAGCCTAATCGTATTTCGACGGTCTACCGTTTAATTGACTCACTACGACTCTTACAGCATTGGCGAAATAACCTCACCTGCCAGAACAGTCCTATAGCGGGTTGTGTCCTGTAAATAACGCTCGCCAAATTCCGTCATGGGTCTCACGCGCTAAATTCCGCTAATCCTCTAAACTACATATACACCCCAGGATCACCAATGTAGAATGCCTTGATAGTCTTTTTACTAAAACATCGTCCGTCTTGTTCTTTATCTTAATTCCATCCATAGCACAATGAAAATCTGGCTTCCCTTGGCGGTCTCCATCTGTGGAGTCACTGCCCACTATGAAATCACAGATAATCAGGTGTTCAACACCGAGGAAAATCCCCCGCTGCTTTCCGAGATCTGGGGCGAGGCCTGGCCCTTTCAGGGAATCAACACTTTTGCGCACTTGCCCCACGAGCAATGCCTTGTTAATAGAGACCTAGACTACGATATAGCCCTCATTGGCGTTCCTTTTGACACCGCTACCTCTTATCGTTCGGGTGCCAGATTTGGGCCCCGTGCCATCCGAGCCGCCTCTCAAAGACAAACGTCCTTGAGGGGGTACAATCCGCGTGCCAACTTCAATCCGTATTTGTCGTGGGCAAAGATCATAGACTGTGGAGATATCCCCGTAACGCCTATGGATAACAACTTGGCCTTCAAGCAGATGACGATGGCGTTTGAGGAGTTGCTTCTGGGGCACTCAGTGCCACAAAACACGCATAAATCTCCACGATATGTGGCTCTTGGTGGTGATCACTCGGTGATTTTGCCCCATCTTAGGGCACTTCATAAAATCTACGGTCCTATCAATGTCATCCATTTCGATGCGCATTTGGACACGTGGAAACCAGACAAGTACCCGTCGTTCTGGCTGACGCCACAGAGCCAGGTCAACCACGGGTCCATGTTGTGGAAAGCATACGAAGAAGGGCTTATTTCGAAGTATAATGTGCACGCTGGAATCCGGACCAAATTGTCGGGGCCAGCCGATCTCGAAGATGACGACGAGCAAAACTGGAAGAGAATAGGGGCGGACGAAATATGGATTGACGGTGTGCAGAGCGTGATCAAGCAAATCTTAGAGGATATTCCCCAGGATACTCCCACCTATATTAGTGTTGATATCGATGTGTTGGACCCTGGCTTCGGCTCCGGTACAGGTACGCAGGAACCGGGCGGATGGCTCCCCAGAGAGCTCATTTACGTGCTTCGTGGAATTGAGCTGTTGCTGCTTGTAGGAGCCGATATCGTGGAAGTGAACCCGGACTTTGACCATGCTGAAATCACGTCTACCAACGGAGCACAAGTGGCGTACGAATTGCTCACGTCGATGGTTAAAAAGGGGCCTCTTGACTTCAAAGAGGAGGTAACTGTGGAGAAGACGGAGGTGCTTTCTTCCGACCATTTCTTAGTGCGGTCTAAGGGTAAAGATTTGGACACTGAAATGAAGGCCAGGGCTGCCAAGTTGCAGCAAAAGCTCGAAGAGATCGACAAGCTCAAGGCTGAGTTGGAGAACGAGATTTCTCAGGTCAAACAGTTGAGGATGGTCGTCCAGAGACAGCATAGGTAAGTGTAGGATACTAACTTAGATATACAATTAACAACTTAAGCGGTATTTGAGGGTCAGTCGTGAATCCGTTTGTTCTCTGACCTAGTAATAATTCTGGCAAGTCTCCATTAACGAAACTGGAGGGTGTGTTAAAAATGGACGTACTCTCAGGTTACCTTCTTCTAGTACTCAAATGGGCTCAAACAAGATAGTCTCTTCTAGATGACGAATTTGGAAACTTTTGGTGTTAAGTGAATTGTTCTGTAGAGACTTCCACGCCTATGTCTGGAAGCAGGACTTTGACCTTGCTGACCTTTACGTCCCTACACCCACTATTGACTTCCCCGGTGGACTTTTCGAAAGATCCATGTTGTGTTTTCACTCTCCCGCTTTGAGTCTCCACTCACATTTCTCTTATCTTCAATGTGTTAACTTATTTTTAGTACCTCCTCAAGTCACAGTCTGGATTTTACAGCTTGCTGCTCCAGCAACTTTTATGATTTATATTGAGTCTTGGAAGATCAATTTCATGGTGAAATCGTCCGCTCAACTGCCCGATGAATATCTGACGGTTCGATAATTACACCAGTTGGTGAATGAGAACAGTAGATCTCTGGGTGCGGCCGATTGTTGTCACTCGTCAAGGAACCGTTCGGCCTATCGCAACAGACCAAGGCACATCGCATCACAAGCATTGTCCAGATCCAACAGCTACAGCTAGTATAGAAGGTATCTATTATTATAACGAAAAGTAAATGCGACCACTCAGAAAGTCTAAAGTATGGAATGCCATCTAAGCATCTAGTTTTATGCAGCTTAGATCAAAAGAAGACCGGCAGCCAAGGCACCGGCAATGCCCACGGAAATACCGGTGGAGCCCATGGCAGCACCGCTGTCGGCGGAGGTGGTGTGCGTGCCGTTTCCGCCGGCGGTGCCGTTAGTGCCGTTCACCAGGGTGCCGTTGACGGCAGCAGCCAAAATCACGTCTCTGGCCACAGGGGTGCTAGAGGGGTCTACGTAAACGGTGGTGGTCAAAGGCTTCTTAGTCTTGTCGAAACGACCGTATTTGTGGGTGCCAGAAGTGGTGGAAGCGGTGGATTTCTTAGTCTTGTCAAATCTGCCGTACTTGTGGGTACCAGAAGTGGTGGATGCAGTCGACTTTTTGGTCTTGTCGAATCTACCATATTTATGAGTACCAGAGGTCGTGGAGGCAGTGGACTTCTTGGTTTTGTCGAATCTACCGTACTTGTGAGTACCGGATGTAGTGGACGCAGTGGATTTCTTGGTCTTGTCGAAACGACCATACTTGTGAGTGCCAGACGAAGTGGAAGTGGTTGCTGGCTTGGTCTTATCGAATCTACCGTACTTATGGGTGTTGGTGGAACCGGTGAAAGTGACAGTGACAACTTCTCTGGTCTCGTCGGCGGCAGCGACGCCTGCGGCAACAGCACCTAAAGCGACAACAGCAGAAAACTTCATTGTTTAGTGTGGTGAAGAAAACCAGGAAGTAGCCAGTGGATTAACCTGCGATATTATCCGGCACCGTGCGACCCAGGTAATTTTTTTCCTGCAATGTTTTGAGGGAATTTCTCGAGCATTCCCGATTGGGCCGAAACTCAGGCCGAAACAGCCGTCCGAGCCAGTATTCTGCACACATTCCCCACGATTATGCGCGCGATCACGTGATGGAAACGGAATAACGAGATCCAGGTAGGTGGTGTGGGAACAATTGATGGTGTTGCAAGAGCGAAAATTGGGGTGGGTCATTGACTAGGGGTGGATCTGCTACTTGCTTTTTTTTGTTTATTTTTTCTCTGTGCTTTGTGTGGGCATGGGTTGTGTATTGAGAGGGGAGTGATTAGGCGTGTACATAGCATCGCGTGTGCTCGGCTCGGCACTCTGAATTTCTTTTTCCGACTGGTGTGTTCCAGCAGACATGAGGTGATAGGGGTATTTCTCAGAACAGATGAATATTTAGGTGTAAATGGGAGCGGCGGTTTTGCAAGAAGATACGAGGAATTATTAGCGCAAGATCTCCGTAAGCTGGCGCGTATTAGACAAAGAGCGGAGCTTAGTGTAATAAATGAGGCGTCCATAGGCTACGCTTTATGACAACCTAATAAATAGAATAGCACTAATCAGTAATGTAAATGGGTAAATCTTGCCTTGTGATAATCTTGAATCCACGAAAACGCCAATTGATCAGGACAAACCACTGATCGGAATATACGAACACAGCCTGACTGGCCCGCTCTCTGCTAGGAATCCATATCGGCCAAAACTGTCATGGTTATCTCTTTGTCACGGCTAAAAAATCGTATGTTCATATATTCTGTTGCTCCGAACTTGAGTAGGACCGGCTCATACATGCTTTTTGTAGGTGGTTCAACTTTGAAACGAAGCACAAACGAACAATTCTACACCGAAGTCCATGGGTGTTCGGCGATTTGCTTTCTTCTACAGTAATCTTCTTTCTGCATCGCTAAGTAAGGGGATTCAAAGTCGTAGTTGTAATTCACATAACAATCTCAGACATGGCGTGCTAAAGTCCCTTTCACAAATGTCTTACCCCAGCATATATCCTGCCAACTCCCGGAGTTCATCCTTCGCCTCGGAGAACTGGATATGGAAGATTAGAAGCAAACTTAGGGGAGTTTCTGTCAGATTGAAGAATATCTCGCCCCACGCGTGCAACAACCGGATCAGCCGTGTGACCGTTTTTGCGTAGTTTTCAATAGTCGGATCCGGACTTCCTCGTGAATTGTGGAGTGACAAGAGCTTGATATTTAGCTGGATTGTTTTATATATGATGTTCTGTGTGATTCCATTGTCAACCTTATAAAACTGCAAAAGGTTGGCAGCATCAACCATGGCCTCGAACATGTATTCAGCAAATTCTAGCTGTGCAGAAACTTTTCTGCTTGGGTCACGGTGCATTTGCACCAAGCTTTCGATATACGCAAGCTGGTTCATGAGTTTCTCCTGGTGTAGCTCAAACCCAAAAACATCAAAGAGTGTGTCGAGAATAAACGATTTCAACCGGATATGGAACTGCTCGAGTAAATCTTCTGCCCCCTCCGTTTGTTTCGGTATCCTCTCGTAGTGGTATTCTCGTTTTGTGGCTCTGTTCTTGATACTACGCAAGAGGGGGATATCGTTATGAATAGGTTCTCGTCTTGATTCCGTGTCAGGATCGCTGTTGAGGATCAATGATGTAACTGAAGGAAGTAGCGTTATCGTGAGCGAGATGATAATAACTTTCATAAGATGCTTTGTTTCGAGAATTTGAGCTTTCGGTCCGAGAAATAACTTATATAGTAAAATGTGTGTGATACTGGCAAAACCATTTCACTACTGGTTCACACGCTCTCTGCCACCTCTTCGAACGTGCCCGTTTCATCCACACGGATGTGGCTATAACTTCATTGTCTGGTGCCAGTTGCAAAGCCTACCTTCGCACAGGTCGTTTCACGCTTAGTATTCATTCGTATATTGATCTATATAAGTTGGCTCAGCCATTCCCTGGTCATGACGTTCACAGATTTCTCGGCCACTGGGGCTCAAGGAGCAGGGCCTCTGCTGCCCCATAGAACGGAGAAAACGGGAGATGTAAAACACAGGCGGCGATAAACGGAAATTCGCTCTTTATGCTGAGTTTCCCAGCTGTGAAACAACTCATACTCGACCCCCATTCAATTTCTGATCAAAGAAGCAGCCCTCCACAAACACTCCTTCCAATAAGGCACAACTCCTAAAACTGGAAGTTCTGGTTGTTCGACACGCCAAACCCGTACGAGTCCCCGTATGCCTCTGGCTGCAAGCCATCCTCATTGAATCCGTCCTCCTCATCGGCACCAAAGTACTTCTCGATGATGATGTAGGCCTTGTTGTAAATATTCTCGTTGGAGTTCGACTGGCAGTTGAAGATCTTCTCCATGCCACCGGCCTCCTCGATGAACACCGCGTACTCGTTGGTGGCGGATTGTCTCTGGTCCTTGTCCAAGTCGCCGATCTTCAAGATGTTGGCCAACGAGTCCAAGGTGACCTCAACGATCTTGGAGTCGGCCACGCCCAACAAGTCGCACAACGGTTTGATGCAGCCTTGCGAGACCAAGTAGCGGATCTGGTCGGGGTGCGCCAAGCCACCCGAACTTGCGTTGGAGATCGCCCAGCACGCCTCCTTTTTAGTTTTGTACTCGCCTACGGCCAACAAGCGGATGATAGGCGGGATCAAGTTCGCGTCGATCACCGCCTGAATCTGCTCCGTGTTGCCCGCGGTGATGTTGGAGATGGTCCAGCACGCCTCCTTGCGCAAGGTCTCCTTAGGGGAGTTCAACAAGGGGCCCATGTGCAGCAAAACGCCCGCGTTGATCATCACCTGCGTCTGTGTGTCCGTGCCGGTGACGATGTTGCCGATGGCGCGCAACGTGGGAGTCTGCACCAAGGTGGACTCGTGGTCCAAAAGCTCGACCAAGCGATGCGGAATGCGTGCGTCGATGACCGCCTGGATCGCCTCCGAGGGCCCGTCGCTGAGATAGGAGACGGCCCACGCGGCATCCACCAAAGTCTCGGCGTCTACAGAGTAAATCAACTTGGCCAAGGTGGGGATTGCCTGCTGCACAAGGCTCCAGTTGGGCTGTGGGGCTTTGCCCCTGCAGAGGTTCAGCAAGGTCCAGGTGGCGGTCCTGATCAAGGAGAGCTTGGTGGTGTTGAAAAGCGACAAGACGGGCTCCATGGCGCCGGACTCCAACACGTAGTCCCGGTATTGTGTGCAGTCTCCGGCCACGTTACCCAACGCCCAAATCGCCTGTTCCTTCACCTCCAAGGACTGCAGGTACAACAAGGACACGAAGTGGGGCACCGCGCCGGACTCCACCACCACCTGGGTCTGCTCGGAGGACCCGGACGCGATGTTGGTCAACGCCCACGCAGCCTCAAGCTGCAACATATCGGGGTGGCCCTCCTGCATAAACTCCACAAGCGTGGGGATCACGCCCAGCGCGATCACAAAGTCGATCGGCGGGTTGTGTTCTTTGCTCAACACCTGTCTGAACTTGACCGTGGCGTTCAAGCGGTTCTCGAAGTCGGGCAGCTGGATCATCTCCATCATTTTGGGCAAGTCCTGCTGCAACTTGCCGTAGAACAGCGACTCGTCGTTGGCCGCCGAGAGTCCGAAATCGTCGATCTGGTCCTCGTCCTCGGAGTCGTTGGCCACCAGCCCGTTCTCCACATAGTTGCGTCTTTTCGCCAACACTTCCTCTCTTTTTTGCTTGCGCAAGTCCACCTGGTGCGTCTCTCTGCGGCGGCGCAACTCGTCGCTCTGGAACCGGCCCTTGTTTTTGAAGTTGGTGCGGCGGTACTCCGGGATGAACTTGTTGCTGGAATCCTCCATGGTGTGTAGAATGTGAGGAATAGACCTTGCTGTTTGCGTTCTTGGTAGGACAGGACCTCGAGGAAAAAATCGAGGTGATGCTGCGCTGCCTGCAGGATGTACTGACCGAGGAAGCGGCGAAAGCGGACAGGAGGGGGTATGGGTATGGTTTGGGGCGGCAATTGCGAATTTTGGGGTGTTGGATGTGATTGCGTTTTTTTCGTGCTATTCCATGTTGTTTTGGTCGTTTTGTGTCCCCCTTCATGGCCGGGGAGTTGCACGTGACGAGGGGCTCGTTCGCAGCCCTCGCTCACTAGCGCATGGAAAGGACAAGTGCTTAACAATGGGGAAATGTAGTTTGACGAGCGGGTGTGCTGCGGGGTTTCATGCGGTTGATTTGCGCACGTTGCACTTCTGTTGATTTATGTTTTGCTTCCGAAATAGATAAGTTGTGGTGAGTTATGGTACTTATGCTTGGCCGGGACGGTGGCAAGAGAAGCTGAATAGACTTACGGATGTTCCCAAATGGCTGCAGCATATTTCCGGTAGAAACATTTTTATGGCTTCTTTCCATGAAAATAATAAAAATTGCCTGAAAGCCGTAAAGTTTGGACTTTTAGACCCTCTGAGTCAATGAACACCCTGGGTCGAAAGATGGCTTGGTCCATACCCACACGAACTTTTGCAAAGAGATCTTGAATCAAGGCCAGAGTAAGCATGATTTCGCAATTTTTCTGTAGAAATCACGAATGGATTCTTCTACTACACGTTTTTTGTCCTAGTTCCCTCCATAGAAGTCGCAGTGTTGCAACCGGGCACAAGAATCTTCCAAAACCTCACCACAATCCGGATTCCGTTGCGTTTTTAGCTGACATTTCATCTCACTAGTTTAGTGCTTTTACTCATTTTCTCTGTTTTTACGTGTCGTCTCCCTTACTTGAAAACCGACCACTGGCAAAACCCTATCCAGCCTATTCATGCTCTCCCTCCACCACCGCCATTCGCGCACGAATCCCATCACCAAAACCTGAACCCATCAGACCCAGACCTCCCACGACAACCTTCCACCATCATTTTACCACACACCACACCTCCAAAAACACCATGATCCTGCTCCGTTTTCTGAGGTCATTGCGAACGTCGTCGCGTGCCTTGTTCAGACACAAAGGAACGTTTAAGAACGACGACACCACGGTTGACACTGACGAAATCGTCTCTGAAAATAACCCATGGTCACCCACTCTATACCAGGATCAAGTGTATATCAAAAGCGGGTTTCGAAACGTTAGTCTCCCGTCAAATTACCGCCTTTCTTATGAACCCCTATACGAGGCTCCGGGCTCGAAGTATGTGGCAGTATTGAAAAGATTGACCCTTTCTTTCGCTGTTCTCGGTGTATATGGTTCTAAGCTTCTCTATGACCTGGCCCAATTTGACGATATCTACGCCTTGGGTGTCATTCTCGGGACCTGGGCACCTGTGGCCGCTGTCCAGCTCAAAACAAAGGACTACGTGACGAGGATTTTCAGATTGTACGATAAAGAAAAGCCGCAAACGCTTGAGAATCTCGTCAAAGATGAAAAGTTGATCGTAGAGAAATTGAACATCACGGGCGGAAAGACGTTCAATACATTGGTGACGGTTCTGGGTAACGACTCTTTGAAACTCAATCCCGGGGGAGAGAATACTTTTGCTCCGTATAGAACGTGGCAAGAGACCGCAGATGGGCGTAAGAAGTACTACTATATAATGGACAATGTTGGTGGAATGAAGATGGACCGGCTCTGGGGGATTGTGGAGCACAATTCCGGAGTTGACAACGGTCGGTATATGGAGGACAAGGTGGAGCAGAAAGGAGAGTGAATCACGGGAACACAAGTAAGATCATGTAAATATACGAATAGAAAGATTGGGAATTAAATCTAGGATTGGCAATTTGTGGTTTTTATGGTTTGATATGGTCCTTTTAAATAAACGAGGACGATCTAGAATGATTTCTGCACCTTCGGACTGATATCATATGATCGTTCTAGGGCACTCGACCATTCTTCTGAGGGATTGTCCCCTAGTAGGCAAAAGATAATCCTGTGCGTTGACCCTCCTTTGATACCGACGCGTGCACATCTGTTTCCAATGTCATTTTGGTCCTGTTATCAAATCATTACAGAATTCCAATCGAGACATGAGAGAATGCCCCGTTTTATACAGCTGAGAGCAATCCACATCAATTCTAGCAGTAGAAATATTGCAACTGACAGAGGAAAAAGAGTGCCATTAATCAATATACGATCAAATTAAGCCATGCCACACATAACCGTGGTCCATATCGGGTAGTTAAACTGGCTCACAGATTACTCAATTAAGTGTACCAACTGTAGGCAATACGGAAGTCAGAAGACTTCAGGAGACCTCACAAAAACTAAAAGATAAGTATATTGGAACAGTGATATTCATTTGATCATGCAGACGAGGTTTAATAAAGTTGTAGTGTGCATTTACTGCGCATATGCCGTATGATGCATGTTTTTGAAAACTTGCACTGTGACATGCGGCTGTAATGAATAACTTCCTCGATTCTCAACTGAGGCGGGCTAAGCATGAGTCGTGGTCAATAAACCCGAGAAAAACGTCTTTCTTCCTAAGTATCCAGGAAAACTTGTAAGGCAGGAACCCTTCTCTGGCCAAAAGACCATCTCTGCAGTGTGGCTGGCACTTGAGAGCCATATCACACTAATTTCTCTTCGCTTACTTCCTTTAGTCCTGACTTTAGTATCTTTCCCCCCAAATATATATGTCTAACCTGGCATACCTACGGCATTAGGTCATATTTACCTACCTGTAGCCGCCAATCACCGAGTAGTGTTTTTGAAATGTAGGCATGACGGAAGCCTTTATCTGGTGAGATAGGAGGTGTTGCTTATATCTGGTTCTCGGGGTTTGGGAAAAGCAAACTTGCTAGTCTTGTTCAACTACTCATAAATACACAGGGACTCACTCAAAAGGAGTGGCAACTCATGAATTATGTTCTATGTCTACGGTTTACTGTGTTGTCCAACCACCATTCTGGCCTCCCCCTTAGCGAATGATTTTCAATAACATCTCTAGGAAGATTCGGTGGCCATACGTAAGACCTTTATAAAATCTCATTCATGAAGCTTTTTTTGAGGTTCAAACGGAACTGACCCACAGAGAAATTTGGGCATATTGGGAACGCTTCTGCTAGGTCCAGGTTACGTTCTGTCCAAGGCTTATGTTAACTTTGTATTTCTGCCTGTAATAGTAACTCCAAAACTTGCTCAAGACCATACTAAGCGCATTGCAGAATTCTCGGAGTCATCAACCTGGCCGAGCTTGTCAATGCGATTTCACCTTCTCAACGTCGTATATGAAAGAAAGAAAAAGAACTCACCAAAGCGAGGAAATACTGATCACGGAAATTATTTCGAGGCCCTGTTACGATCGCATCAACAGATTATTCTCTTAAGTATCGGCTATTGATTAGCAAGAAGTAGGTAAAAGGTATATTAATCTGTCAAACTTGAAATTTCCCAGTGCTTAATACTATCAAGTTCTCCCAGAATCCCTTGATATGTTCAAAGTTTAGGTTTGATGAGTTTAACCTTCGTCATCAGTCAAAGTAGAGTACAAATGAATATGGGAAAGCAACTTGCTCTGATTCCTTAATTGACTTTTCCCCACTGTACTATTGTGCGAGTGGTGTCGTTTGATGCACAGCTGACGAAAGAATGAAAGGTGAAAAAAGTTCCACTGGAATCGGATCCTGCTTCTTCTTAGGCAGTTACAGTGCAGGCCAGTCTATCTTCTGCTGCTTCGTGATAGCTGAGGTGTCAATTAATTTCGCTTCTTACTGTGGAGGACCGGTAGAGCGAACTCTACAGATCTCCTATATTTTGTTTCCTCCCGCCCCCATCGCTAATAGTAGCTATAGGGCGACTCACTTTCCAACATGGACACAAACCGTACAAGTGTACTGATCAACGATGGTACTCCACTTGCAATAAACCTGAAGCTGGTGCCCCGGGCGGAACCGGGAGGCCCGGAGCGTTAGACACCGGTTGCAGTAGTGCATCGCCGCACGTAAACGAATGCAACCGCCCCGCCCCAAACAACGATATCGCCAGACATCTCAAAACAGAGATACGAATACGCAAACAAAAAGGAACATAGATATTCAATTTTGCACCAAATCAATTCAATAACCTCGTGCCCTTTCATCGATTCTGATTCTCTTTTACAAGCCGCCTTGCGTTGTGTTCTATGCAGGAACTTGCGTTCCAGTCAAATCTGACCGCCCGCCTCGGCGACCCCGGCCCGCGATACCTCCTCCAGCCGTTCCAGATCTGCACCAACAACCCCCACCGCTACCCCACTAAAGCTCACCTTTCACAACTTTTGACACCACAAGATAGAAGAACAAGAAGAGAACCTCAAGAAAAGAGATCAGTTACATCGAACCGTGCCCTCTTTTCCATAGACATTGACAGCGAATCTGTCCACACTACCCTCGTTATAGACCCAGCATCCATTCTTAAGCATTTCCACCATGGGCTTGTTTTCGCCAAAGCACAAAGTCACCAATACCGTTCCTGTTGTCGCGTCGCCCACGCAAAGCAGAGATCTTTCCGAGCCAAAGGAGCCTGCAAAAAACGACGAATCTGCTGACCCAGATGACGATTTACCGGAAAAGAAACAGTACGCCAAGGAGAAGGCCCCAATTAAGAGTGGCGAATTAGCCGCGGAGTTGGAAACAGGGCCCGAATCCGAGACCTTGCTCAACACAAAACTCAACGCCATGCTCTACCATACCCTGGAGGATCTGATCGATCTATACCGCACCGAAAACAACCAGCTGGATCTCATGGGCAGACTTTACTACGATGACTACGACCCGGAGAACCGCCAGGTGGTCGAACGCGTGACCTCTTTCACGTCCCTCCAGGCGCTAGCACGTGGACCTGCATCTCCTGTGTTCAACTTGCCTTCAGACACGGACCAGAAAAAAACCAGGCGTCCGCTGTTTGCCAGACAGGTTTCCTTCGACACGCTCAGCGACACGCACCACCTGGCGATCACGCTCAAGGTGAAGCACCCGGAGTTCAAGTTCCGCAGGAACAACAAGACATTTCTCATTGGGTTCAGTAATGATTCGGAGCTGATGAAGGCGGTCGAATGGGCGTTTTTGGAGATGGTAATCAGCGGCGACACCATCATTGTGTTGCAAGTTTTGGACGAAAAGGCGAACGAAATCATCGATCCGTCCCTTGCGGATATTGTGTTGGAGAAGTTGAAGAAGCTGAACACCCACAGCAAACGTATCTCGCTCGTGTACGAGGTGGTGATCGGCAACCCGCAGAAATTGTTGAAAAAGGCCATTTTGGAGTACAAACCGGCAATGATGATTGTGGGCACGCGGCAGTATGGACCCGCGTCTCATGAATCTTCCAGTTCCAGTGTGAATCTTGCAGCACTGCTTTCACATCCACAGCCAGTGCGATATGGCACCCACCTTCAATCGCCACTCCACCCGCCCAATCAGCCAAATCACCACACACGCCACTCGCCTATCCACCGCTCTTTTTTCCAAAAATCATCGACCTCAAAGTACTTCCTTCAGTACGCGTTGGTACCAGTGATTCTCGTGAAACCATTCTACAACATCATCGAAACCTTGGACACGCCGATCGACTCGGAAAACTACTTCCGCGACTGGCTCGCCAACATCGACGTGTCACACACCCGCGAAAAAAAGAAGAAACACATGTTTGGCATGCGCAGCAACCTGTCGTCCCGAAACCTGTCCCACACTTCGCTCACTGATTTCATGCACCACGAGCGGGGCCAGGAGAAACTCCACGAAAAACTCACGGAAAGACTCCAAGAAAGACCGCACGAAAACAGGGGTCGTTCTCCGGGCAACACGCTGTTTTCTGTTGGCGAAAGTCGGGACTCGTCGCCGTCCCGGTCTCGTTCCAGAACCTCTCCTGTACATGGAAATACTGAAGTGCTCGTGGACTCTACTCTGGACGCCAGGTCCCGCTCACGGTCCAGGAGCAGGCTCTCGCGGCTATTTAATATCTAGGAAACATAGGGCTAATCTGGGATTGGGCTGGATCTCCATCCTTTCTCGCGCCTTCCTGTCTGTTTGCACTAATCACGTTTTCCTTAATCCCCTTCAATCTGCTAGTTGTTGTAATTAGCGAATACTTGTCATTAGATGTGGTACGAGGCATGGTAGGGGAACTCTAAAAGGGTGTAGTGAGTGGAACGAATAGCGAACAGCGCAGCACGCCAAGGTCAATGAGGAAAGTACCACTGTGACGATATGTTAGTACTTTCGCGATCGTGATGTAGTTTCGCTTTGTTCTAGTCGAGCCGTCATTATATGGAGAAGTCCTCGAAAGGGCAGAGCCCTGATAATGGCCCAGTCTACAGAGTCAGTGGCTGACCTTATTATTGCTATCCTGTGACTCTCTTGGCATATGCTCTTGGTGCTTCTGGCGCTCGTGAATTGCTAAACTAGAGCAGCTCTTCGTCGTTTTCCTCGAGGGTTGATGAGTTTGAGCCTGGCCAGCTTTATGTGCATCCTTAAAAAGCAAGACAAAGTCTCAAACACCGTCCATAAATACAAGATTCGGTTGAAATTGGGAGCTTGTCGGGGGATCTCTCTTTCGATGTATTTTCAGATACGTATGAAAAGCAGATTTGGAAGCCTGTTTCGCAGCCGGCTCTCGGATATATCTATTACTATGTGCAGGCGTGAACCCCACGTTTCATATACCAACTGTATGGCTAGGCACGTGAATATTTATATCAGGCAAAGATTCGTGGTGTGCGCCCAAAAAGGCAGTTAAACGCCAGAAATTCATCATCCTCAACAAAATAATGCTATCGTTCATCTTCCTCGTTGATGCAATAGATGAATTTGAATGAAAACAGGTCTCGCACCCAAGCGGAGCCATGCATCTCACCCAATCTGCTTATGTCGCGACGAGCACCAATATTTCGGTCTTTTCCACCCTCCACCAAAATGCCACGAACCGTCGGAAATCCTCTCGCCTTGGCTGTCAATCTCTTCGCGATTGCCTCAAGTGTCTATTCCTTGCACTACATCACCCATTTCGTCCACCTTCCTCCACATTTGGTGGGGGCTGGCCAATGGCAGTTTCTCACCAACATCTCGTTGGTGGTCTCGCAATTTGTGTTTATCATGGGCGCAGCTGCACACTTGCTAAGCTCAAAACTGTTGTTTCTTTTGAAAAACAACATCCATCCAATTGCGTTGACCATGGAATGCATCGTCACGGGCATCAACTGGCCGTTGAAGCTTATGTTCATTCACCATCTCGTGAAAGACCCTACCGCAAAACTCCTTCCTCTCTCTGTGGACTTGTGCTTGCACTTCTTCCCCGTCCTTGCGCTTGCAATTGACTACTTTTTCTTCATGCCGAAATGGACGATTGCTCCTGGGGTCTCGTTTGGCGCGTGTTTGGTGATGTCTTCCATGTACTGGTTGTGGCTCAAAGTGGCCATTGATTTCAACAATGGTGGCGAGTACCCATACATGTTCTTGAACGTGCCGGACGAGCAGACCAGGGCGCTCATTTTCGGAGCCGTCGGTCTCCTAGCTTTTGCGTCTTTTATGGCATTGAGAGCATTGCACGGTTTGATAGTGTGCGACGCTGTGGAAAGCAAAAAGGTAAAGGTTCAGTAGGAGAAATAATTATCGTGCTCAGAAGGAAGTTTTTGTGATGCATTGATTGATCTCTCGATGGACAGAATACGTACGGTAGTCAGATTAGATGTTGCTTTCTGTCAATGCTCTTCCACCTGATCGACAGCAGATTCTAGAAAAATACAAATCCTCTATGATCATTAGTGTAGAATGTATTCACAGCCTTTAGTTATAGGACCTACACCACCCACAGACCCAAGGTTTAGGTGATCTCGCGTCTTGTCTATCACCCCCAGCATCCGCATGCACATATAGTCTAACTTTGATATATCAGAACTATTGACGGTACTTATTGTAAACCAACGGGTTTTCTGGTATAAGATTTATATGTATTGCATACGTTGCATACTTCGATGATTGACGTCCATATTGCTAACTTGTCATTTACTCTCTAAATGTAAGAGTTGAAAGTCACAAAGGGTCATTTTACAGAATCAAGAGTAAATATTCCAAGAATTCCGGGTTCTTGTCATCCAGTGAGTTCGTTACAGCTCTACAGGAACCCTCGTGGGCCTCTGTTTCGCTACGTCTGATGCCGACCGCTTTCCGACCGCATTGGCCAGAGTATCTATCTTTGCTAGATAAAAGTTAGATTACTAGAATTAAAGCTACCAGAGCCTTCATAAAAAGTGGAAGACACTCTTGTGCCCTCGCAGACATGAAGTAATAGGATTAGGTTAAGAGCTGTATCTTGTGACTGCTCTTCAGTCATGCACAAGTTCATCCGAAAGGCCCACTGGTCTTGCACCAAGCGACCTCCAAAAGAGTGAACAGTATTATGAGTACCTCATACGTCCTTTCTCGCCATCGGACAAGGTCTTTGATTTCATTATTGTCTCTTGATATACTCTAGTCCTTTTGGGTCCTGTATATACTCCTAGCTCTGCGGCTCTCTTCGCTTTCAAATCCATCACACACGGTGACCACTTTTATTTCTTTTTCACTTATCGCACACGAGCGTTCGAGGCGAGACTTGTATGCATCACTATCGCCTATACGCACACCACTAAAGCTGATAGCAACTTTTTTTTCCCCGCGCAAAAAAATTTTGCAGACTTCACACAAGAAAGAAAAATAGGATCAAGATGCAAAGAAGCGTTGGAAATCCTTTGGCGGTGGGCGTGAGCCTTGCGGCCGTGTCTTCTGGGGCATATGCCGTGTACTACATCTCGAAAAACGTACAGCTTCCGCCTCACCTTGTGGGTGCTGGCCACTGGCAGTTCCTCACTAACATATCCTTGCTTTTCTCCCAGGTGGTCTTTGCTACGGGAGCTGCTGCCCACTTGCTCAAGTCGTCCCATCTCTTTAACTTGAAGAATAACTTACATCCGATCGCTTTGGCCATGGAGTGTATCGTCACGGGAATCTACTGGCCCTTGCGAATCATGTTCATCCACATTCTAGTCAAGGACCCGAATGCCAAGTTCATTCCACTCTACGTGGACATGTGCTTGCACTTGTTCCCAGTGATCGGGCTTGCGATCGACTATTTCTTTTTCATGCCCAAGTGGACACTTCTGCCCACGTTTTCTTTGGGGACCTGTATGTCTCTTTCTGTTTTATACTGGTGGTGGCTCAAGGTGATCATCGACTTCGAGAACGGTGGAGAGTACCCTTATATGTTTTTGAACGTGCCGGAAGAGCGCACGAGGGTGATTATCTTCGGCGTGGTGGGCCTTCTAGCTTTTGCGCTGTTCATGGTGTTGAGAGTTTTGCACGACTTGGTGGTTCCAAGGCCCGTCGCTGCGAACGAGAAACAGAAGAGATTTCGGTAACTTCATTGCCTGGCTCAGGCATGAAATTCTGTGCATGGTCGTCAGACTGTGTGTATTTATTGCATATGTTTAATAAAAGTATTTGGTTTGGCAGTGAAGTGTAGCAATCGTCATATGGTGCTTTTAAAGTGACAATGTAAGAAGCGTGTTATTGCGGGACCTGGGGTAGATCTGTGTACTGCATGCGGCATTATCTCCACGTGATGATACCCCAGTTTCGGCGAAGCACGAGCACGAGTGCAAGGAGTGAAGAAATTTTCAGTATTGATGTTCTATATGCCTTATTCAGGCGATACTTTTGTTTTAGTAAAGTGTTTCAAAGCTAGCGTGCTGATGATGCACACTCTGTTGAGAGTTGTTCAGTCGATTATGTAAGCGAAGTTAGATGAGCCACGCACTACAGATGGCAGAAAATGACAACAATTTTAGTTTGGTTATAGTTTACATGTCTCATGAAATAGCATTTGATGAAGGTACTGGTATGCCCCTGTTTGGGTCTCCCCGTGTTTGAAGTAACATCCACTGGCGTACCAGGATCGTTAGGTTATTGGCATGTCTGAAAGGCAAACTTTGGAATTTCAGGCCAAAGCTATAAAGTAAAAATAAAAAAGAACTAAGTAAAAAGGACTAGGTGAAAAGAACTAAAAAGAACTTAAAAGAACTAGGCAACACCTGACTGTATAAAACTTTTCCTGGCAGCCAGCTCCAATGCCTCCAGATATCCGCACTGTGCTGGTCAGCCACTCGCATTCAATTGCTAGCCATGAACCAGAACGCCCACATTTCTGCCCCAAAGCCTCGTAATCCTTTCATAAAAAAACAAAATAGTCATCAAAGGTATAAAACAAATACCAGAAACTACACTCCGTTTATCTCACCTCGTTTCTGAGTCCCCTAATCTCCGCCCTTTTCTTCCCTGAGGTGTACGGGTGCATGCGGCGAGGTATTAGCTCTTTGAACCGAGAACGTTTAATACTCCATAGGAACCAATGAAGCTTCTTTCGTCGGCGGTATTTCTTACCGCGGCTGCATCTTTGCAGGTCCCCTTTTTATTCAACACTGCTGGCCCTCAGCTACCCCATTACTCGACTTTGGACGTCAGTGAACTTCCAGTTGACCTCTCCGCATATATGGACAATGTGGTGGTGAGAGTGAATAAAAGTGCCGACGTTCTCCACCATATCAAGAGCCATGGACACAAGATTTGGGCGCTGGATTCAAAGGCCGAAACCATCGATGTACAAGTGCACGCAAACGAAATCGAGCCTTTATTCGCCATAAATGGCATTCCTCCTAAAGTTCTCATTCAGGATTTACCCCAGGCTGTTTTCGAGACGTACCCCGAAAAAATGACTTCTGAAACTTACGGGGCTTTTTCCTCCCTGGACAAGGAAGAGTTTTCTGCTGTTCTCAATGACGAAATGACCACCCACCAAAAGCTCCGGGCTATGGGCGAGGTCTTTTTTAAGCTGTACCGGCCACTCAGTTCCATCAATGCGTGGCTCAACTTGCTCGCAGAAACATACCCAGAAATCATCGTTTTGGAGAACATCGGTGAGACCTACGAAGGCCGCCCCTTCCAGGTCGTGCATTTCTCTCTACCTGGAAGCGATATTCCTCATGAAGATAAAAGAACGATTGTAGTGACAGGCGGAGTCCATGCGCGTGAGTGGATCTCTGTGTCGTCGGTTTTGTTCAGCATATACGAGATCCTCAACCATTTCGAATCCAACCCTGCAGAGTGGCAGGAGTTGGCGAAGTTGGATTTCCTTTTTATTCCTGTGCTCAATCCGGATGGCTACGAGTACACGTGGACAAACGACAGATTGTGGAGGAAGAACAGACAGCCAATCGAAGGCACCGACGAAAACCTGTGTAAGGGCATCGATATCGACCACTCTTTCGACTTTCACTGGACGCCCTCCAGCGACACCATTTGCGGAGAGGATTATGCGGGCACCTACCCCTTCGAGGCCTATGAGCTGAGAGTGTGGGACACCTACTTGAACAAAACCAACGAAAAAATCTGGGGCTACATCGACTTGCACTCGTACTCGCAGGAGATCTTGTTCCCCTATGCGTTTTCGTGTGACCAGCAGCCACGTGACGAGGAAAACCTCATTGAGTTGGCGTACGGTATTTCCCGGGCCATCCGCCTCACGTCGGGTAAATACTATGCCGTGCTCCCTGCGTGCATCGACCGCGACTCCGATTTGATTCCAGACATGGGCGCCGGCACAGCACTCGACTACATGTACCACCATAAGTCGTACTGGGCATACCAGATCAAGTTGAGAGACAACGGCTCGCAGGGCTTTTTGCTTCCTGCTAAGTATATCGAGCCTGTGGGCCGGGAGATCGCGGCGGGGCTCAAAGTGTTTTGTAAGTTTATCTTGTCAGATGACAGATGAGGGCAGAGGTAATATAGAATAGATACTGCGGTAAAATGGTGGGCAAAGGCTTGTGAACGGTGTGAAATGTGATGTGTTGAGACTTTCTTAATGCCATATTATGCCATAAGATTCTATGTAATTCCATGTACTGGCATGTGCTAGTGGTGCCTTCCATGCCCAAAACTGTCAAGGTGGAATGGGTCGATAGGGGAGTGTATTCCCCGTTACTTTCACCTAAATCTTATTGATCATAAATTCAAAAATCTTTAGTCTATAAAGAAGGCTCAAATTACGTGTAATCATTTCTTGCAGCTATTACTGAGCCATATCTCCAGACTCTGAAGCACGGAGATGTGCGCGAGTTCTCCGGCACGGTCCAGGCTAGCAGACATTTCAGATACTCACTGTAAAATATTTCCACGCTTACACAAAAAACGTCATGAGGGTCGTCATACAGAAAGTCAAGCGTGCTTCTGTCACCGTGGATAACGCTCTCGTATCGCTGATTGGCCGTGGTCTCATGCTTCTAGTGGGTATTTCCACAGAAGACACCAGTGAAGACGTGACGCGACTTGTCAAGAAAGTGGCTCTGCTCAGAGTGTTCGAGGATTTCTCCAATCCACCTCCCGAACAAGCTAAATGGTATGGAAAGCCATGGGCGAAGAATTTGGCACAGGACAGTGAGCTCAGTGTGCTCTCCGTATCTCAGTTCACGCTATATGGGACTATCAAAAAGGGCACCAAGCCAGATTTCCACAAGGCAGCGAAAGGCGACACTGCACGTCCGTTGTATGAGGAGTTTTTGCAGAAACTTCGGCAGGAACTCGGAGACGACAACAGGGTAAAAGACGGAAAGTTTGGTGAGATGATGGACGTGGAGTTGGTCAATGATGGGCCCGTGACGATTGTGTGGGACACGAGAGAAGTCACGCTTTAGGCAATAGAAGACATTATAGACTGGAGAGCCATATTTGAATAGAAACACTAGTAGGACTCTCGTCGTGGTGTGTATTATTTATTATACGCTGGCACTTCTCAGGTACGCACTGAGCTTGACGGTAATGGTATCTCTTGTCGTAAACTGGATATAGCTACAACCACCCAAATCATGAAAACTGTGATTCTATAAGTAATATCTCGTATAATTCAAATAATGGTATTATATAAAGGCAAGGTACCGCGTTTGCCTATTCATCCTCAAAACGTCTCGACGACTAAATGGCGTTGCTGGCGCATGTGAATGGGTGGCCATAAACATTAGACTGGTACGACAAAATGATACTTTCAATCGTGGCGTAGAGACCCGGGCCCAAAATGTATAACCCCATAATGATCAAAAACACGTTGGCCACAACCTCAAGTTTTGTGAATAGACTGGCCTGTTTGAAAAAGGGCCAGAACTGGAAGTTGGGGTCGTGGTATTTCTTCAACTTGAAGTACGCCACGCCCCAGAATACAAACCCGAACCAACAATCAAACAACGACGACATCAACGAGAGCAAGTCGGAGAAAAACGGAATCACCTGGGCCAAGATGAACGCGATGATCCAGAGCACAGCGTTCAACATGATCCACGTGGCCCACCCAACGACGGTGTGGCTATTTCTGTTCTTCGAGTTTTCGTCAAAGATCTTCAAGAACAAAAACTGTGACGAAACATTGGAGTACAAGGCACCCAAAAAGAAGATCGTGGGCAAGGCAAACGAGAAAGCGATTTTCTTGTAGTTGCCTGTCAAAGACCCAAAAGCTGGAGCAGTCATATCGGCCGTGCCCACATACACGTAGACAATAGAGCCAGCCAAGGCAAAAGTTATCAACTCCGCCAACGTGACAATATAAAGAGCCTTTTTGAACTCCTTGGGGTTGCGCATCTCAGAAATGAAAGAGGGGTATGTGATCTGGCCCACAAACGTATACACGATGTTCAAGAAGGCCGACATGCCTTCCACATAGGTAGTTCCCTTCACTGGGGTCACATGCCAGTCCTTAGCAATGTCGAATTCAATACCGGCGAAGATCATCGACAAAAGCACCGCGATAAACATGGTGATGGCAGAAAAGTACGCTATACTGGACATGGAGGAGAACGTTCTGGGCAACGAGACGAGGAAGCAGATGAACGCAGCCACCACCGCAAACGCAATAGAGCAGATGTCCCTCGTGCCTGGGGTGTCGTAATTATCGGTGATCGTGTTGAAGTATTTGGCCCCCACCAACACGTGCAACGCCTGGATAAGTGTGTTGTTCAAGAGGAAACACACGGCCGTGGCATACCATACCCATCTTCTGCCAAACAAATGCTGGCCAATGTCACAGATATTCGTTATGTGAGGATACGCGATGCAGTAGTCGGTGATGATGAGGCCCGTATAGAGCACAGTGAGCGACACAAACACCGTGATGATGAGACCAGGAACGAGGCCAAGGACAGAGTATGACCACGGAAACGACATGATCGCCAAGCATATATACTCAGAAAAGAGAAGCCCCGCTGCCCTCTGCCAGGAGCAGTTCTTGTAATCGATCGAAACAGCGCCCTCATCGTAGGACACGTTATCGGGGGTTGTCTTTTTCTCTATCGACCCTTCAAAATCCTGATCCATTTCTGCCAATTACTAAGTGAAAACTAAAAAAAAAAAAGCGGAGCGTCTACGATGGAAAAGGGATGGCTTATATCCCCACAGAATTCTTCCGAAGGGCCCTGGCCTGATGGGGCCGGGTTAGTGCTCTCTATTCATGGGTTATGATATCTCGTGCGTGAGCAATGTTAAGCACGTCATCTGTGGCTGCGCTGGCAATCCAACTATGATTTTCACCGCCAGATTTTGGGGTGTGCATACAGTGCCCAAGGGTCTGCAAAACCGGTGTGTTCCTGCATTGGCACCGAGTACTGGTCTACTTTCTACCAATCAGAGTATCCACAACCGGGTTTGGTCGCTTGTCCTCGTGCAGCTGCCCAGATCCAACGTTCTGCATTGCATGCTTTTCCTCTTTTCTTTGCAACTTCTTTTCGCGTCAAGGTCCGTGATGCCAAGCTTCTCTAATTATGTCCAGCGCACTATTGAGGGTGCGCACGTGACGAGGCTAGCAGTGCTTAGCCCTTTCCATCTAAAAATACGAGGCCATGACATAACAGAGGATGGGTGACAACCCATGCTACCGAAAAATTGAATCTGATTCTTGTATACTGGCTTGGTCTTACGTGTATCCATCGCCTTGGCACGCCAACAAAAAGCAATGAATAAGAAGCGAAAAACAGTCCAAAAAGGAACTTCCACTCTCGAGTGGACTGTGTGCAACCCGCGTCCGCTCGCCTCGACCCGCGTTGCGTATCTGTACGGCTCCGCCCATGGTGCTACTTTGTCTAATTAATCCCACCAAAGAGCCACAGTAGTACGCTTTGAGCGTGTGACTTTAGCACAAAATGAGTCTTCTTGTCGAATCTTGGGTTTGAGTTTGCATATCTGTATAATCCTGTGGACCCTGAAGAGCTCGCCCAGGGTTTTCGCTTACACGCCAGCCTGCACCCACCAGCACGGCCATTCCGGGCAGAGGCACTTTCAACGAAGAATGGAGAATGCAGTTTTGGATTGTATAAAGTAGTTTTTAATAGTCCTCATGGCTTTTCTTATGTGTTGTTAAAACAAGTATCAACAATAGGTTGTGGAGCTGCTCGTTTCACCTTGCTCGAGTTTCCGTATAGAAGACTGCAGTACGCGTTCACGGAGCTCGCATTATTGATCAATCGACTAGAGGTATTTCATAATGAAGTCCATATATTGAAGGAGCTTTTGAGGATTTAGTTAGGGGAGCTTTCTTTGTATTCATGGGACCTTTACAATGCCTCGCTTCCTCAGGCTAAAGCAGAACACATTGTATGATGCATGTGCAACTCTGCCATACCGTTGCCCTCATTTCACCAAAAATTGAACAAATCTGGCAAGATCTCGCGTTTCCGGTCACCTGAATTGGCTTCCCTATGCCTCATTCTGTGGCACCAGTTCTTTCCATGCTACATACAGATTCCGCTACAATCGTCTACAACGACTGTCAGAGACACCCCGGGCAGTTATTTTACTTCATTTCTCCTATATATCACTCTCGCGCTAGACGATCTTTTGCTTGACAAAGAAACTCTTCAAGTGCCTCAACTGATAGGCACACGTGCCCACCAACACAAGCACCTGGATGATACTCCACCACACAACACGCGAGTTGGTGGACTCACTCTGGTTTCTGAAAATAGACTCTCTCTCGCGGATGCTCTCCTGCTCCATGTGGATCTCCTGCAACTTTCTGTTCAAGTCCTGGATCTGCAAGGTCAAGCCGTCCACTTTCTTGGACGATTTCAGGTCTACGTACTCCAGCGCAGCGCCGATGGCAATGTCGAAGAAAATCCGGTGTTTCTTGCCGTGCGTGCCGTCATTGTAGAACGGAGTCAAGCAGAACTTGTGCTCTCCACTCTCGTGGGAGTTGAACACAAAATCGCCACTTGGCTTCGAGTTCTGGTCCACGACACGGTCGTCGTTGTCGAAGGTCTCGTCCACGGTGATCTTCAACTTCAAGTTGAAGTTTTTCGAGTAGTCGTCCATGCGTTCATCGTACTCATAAGCGTCAAGCTTACCCACCACCAAAGCGTCTGAGGGCAAGTCCTCGTAGAAGCACCTGGTCTGGCCCGTCTGGAGGTAGAAGTGCAAGGCGCTCACGTGAGCGGCCCATACGAAAATGGCTAGCACAGAGACCTTCATTGCGGTTTGTGTGGCTTGTGTGTTTTAGTCGGTAGTTCTTGAGTGCGTGCGTGGGAATCAGAGGTGGAGAAAAAACCGGTGCTACGCGTACGTGTGCAGGCCAGGCACGACTATTTTTATTATTTGGCGACGGGTCTACTTGGGGATAGTTAGAGGGAGACTGGGGAACGCTTAAGGAATGAAAAAGTGATGGGGAATGAGAGAATATCAAATTGAGGAAAGGTGGATTTGTTTCAAGTATTAGAATTTGTTCTTCGGTGTGCCGTCCACTTAGATTTCACTTGCGAGGCAGTCGCGTGGATCTGGTTGCGGTTCGCTTGCAATATTCGCATGCGACCTAGATCTTTTCTCTGACACGGTATTCTTACTTTTTTCAAAGACCGCCATGTTAAGGATTTTTATTTCTTTCAACTACTCTTTGCCAACTACTCTCGTACAATAAGTCTCTTCAAAATACCTCTTTCAACTACTCCAGTCGCTTAATATGTTGAAACACGTTATGACCCAGGCTCGTCTCTCGCGGTCGAACCTAAAGCCGAATGAATCGCCCACGATAATCTACATATTTTTTATCTCATATGTACACATTCATATGTATGCTTCCTTTTCCTATCTATATCGTCTCTACTTTTTCTGCTTCAACTTCTTCACCAAAGCGTTCAATTCCGTGCCGTCTGCGTTGGTCTCCGCCCTTCTCTTCTTGGAGCCCTCGCCATCTCCCTTGCGCAGTCTTTTTCCCCTCTCGCTCAAAATCTGCTTCATGGTGTTTGTTTTCTTGAACTCGCTGCTGGTGGGGTCAATGGCAAACTCGTGGTTCTCAAACACCTCCTTGAATCTGTCGTCGGTCAAGTCCGCCTGGAAGTCGTCCTGCACAAGGTTGTCGTCGTAGTTCTTCTTGCCCTTCTTCTTGTGCTTTTTGTTCTTCTCGGCCTTGATAATATCCCTCATGCTGAAGTGGTCGGTTTTCTGTTCATCCTCTCCCATCATGAGCAACTCCAATTCAGCCTTGCTCTTTTCGTCCACAGGCTCACCCTTCTTCTTGCCCTTGTTCTTATTATCTTTCTTGCCCTTAGACTCGCTCTTTGCATCGTCCTTCTGCTCGTCCTCCTCGGTCTTGCTCTTGTACTTCTCGGCCCTCTTTAGACGACGCTCCTTCTCCTTCCTCTTGTATGCCTGGATAGTAGTTTCCTCTGTGGGCTCCTGCTTGGCTTTTTCGGCCTCTTCGCCAAGTCCCGGGTTGAATGTAATTTCCATATCCACCTCGCCCTCGCTGTCTTCGTCGCCGGCCTTTTCAGAGAACCTGCCCCCTAGCAAGTTTTTGTATTTGTTCTTCAAGTCGGCCTCGTCGCCACTGCCATCGGTGTCTGATGCCAAGTATGCTTTGAAGTCCATGTCGTCGATCTCCTTCTGTGAGAACAGTCTGGTTGATAGCGATGTTCTCTCCTTGGGCGTCTCGTCCCACGTGAGCTTCACCTTCGAGTGCTGCAAAGCGTCAGTGACGAAACTGGAGTCTGGTCTATATGACGAAGGGATTTTGGTGCAGGTTTCCTTGGCCTCGTAGTCTGCAAATTCCATGCCTTCAGGAACGTATCTAAGATCGAAAATGTTGGCCGTGGACTCGTACTCAGACCCGTCACAGTTTTTGTAGATGGCTTCAGATGTAGCCACAGAGTCACACTTGACTACGGCGTAGTAGTATCTCAATCTCTGTAGCTGGTAGCGACGCAAGGCTTTCGAGTCGTAGTCCTGCTCACCGTCGTCCTCCTCATACAACTTTCTGGCGGCCTTTTCCAAGTCGTCTTTGTTGGTCAAATCGAGCTCCTCGTCAGAGTCCGAATCGTCGTCCTTTCTCTTCTTGCTCGACTTGCTCGACCTGAAAAGCTCCTTTGGCGGTCCCTGGGTCTCCTCCTTCTGCATCTGCTCTTTTCCAAACTCGGATGGGTAGATTGTGACCGATTTAATGCTGCCCCCTTTGGGCACAAACGACGCAAAGGTAGACATCAAGTCCACAGCACGCACATTGTCCCAGTCCAAATTCACCACCGCAAATGTGGCACTGGGCTCGCCTTCTTCGGGCTTTTCCTCCTGGGGCTCGACATCAGATTCCGACTCCTCCTCGGATTCAGAGATCTCTTCAGAGTCGGAATCAGACACCAAACCCTCGCCTCTGGCTCTATCTATGAACCCAGTTTCTTGCTCCAGGTCGTCCTCAGAGTCCAGGGATTCCTCCTCAGATTGTGCAAATTGCACAGCCTTCTTCGATTTCACCGGCATTTCCTGTTTGTCCTCTTCCTCAGAATCGTCCTCAGAATCGTCCTCGGATCCGTCCTCAGAATCAGCCTCAGATCCACTGGAAGTTTCTTCGGAACTTTCTTTTTCCTTGGACTCCTCCTCGAAATACTTATCAAAGTTGGCATCATCCCCGCCTTTTATCTTTCTTCCATATCTGTCGACCCTAGCTTTCTTTCCAGTGGCAGTAACGTTAAGCTTTCTCAATTCTTCCTTGGAAAATCTGTCGTCGACCTTCACCTTGTTCTTCTTCGTGCTGGGCACGATGAAACGGGGATCGTAAGCCGAGGCAGAGAATCTGTCATCCTTAGCGCCGGGTGACTTTTTCGAATTTTGTCCCATGTTGTAGCTGGTATCAGAAGCGTTCCACTTGCGTTAGCCATCTCGATGCGATGCTCTTCGAGGCGATAAGTTGTGCTGTATGCAGGTCCATTATTTCTGACAGTGTTTGTTGCACTACCTTGCTGACGGCTAGTGTAACTCCACTTTTAGATAGTCAACGTCGATTCCCGATTGAGAAATTGCAATTGAAGCGCATTTTAGTGTATTTTTGCTGTGGTTAAGGTTCTATTCAGAGGTGCTCATGTGCAAGACATTGCAGCCAACATCGCAGCGAAAGCCATAGTTGTACTTTACGCTTGAGAGCTTTTCTCTTTTTGACTTATTGTTGGTTTCAAATGATAAAAATTTGAATATCTTTGTGATCCAACTGTGATCTATGAGCGAAGCCATGAGAAATTTTTTCTTATAGAAGAGCACTGTTCAAGACGGCTTAGGTTGGGGCCGTGCGCATGTAGCATTTGGTGTTTCTGACTTAATTCAGACTAATAGGCTTATGAATGGTTTGAGTGTAAAAAGGTGGAATGACTCCTGTATTCCCCAATCTTCACTTCTTTCTGGATAGAATGCTTGATGGCCCAACGCATAATACTACTCACCGCAAGCCGTGACGGCTCAGCTACTCTGAAACTTTAAGGGCTCTACGTTTTGTCTGGCCGATCTATTTCTATGATACTCGAATAACTGCAACATATCTCCAATATCGGGAGGTTCATTCCCATACTGGTTCATTGACTTACTGAGAGAGTAAATGCTGTGTCAGTCAGCCTAAACTGCAGATCACCACGTCAAATATGGCGTTTTGTATATTTTCTTTTAGCCATTTCCTATATACTGCACCGTTCATTAAAAGGGTGTTGAGCCAAAGCCGCACTTGGCCCTACTCGAAACAATTCGTGCTTCATGGGCAGTTGAATCTCTCGTGATAATCGGGTTAGTCGTGACTTGAGTAGTGAGCCAAAATATGCCATGGAGTCTGTCAGTGCCACGGATCACCTACAGCCCAATGCCAATATTGTACACGACCCTTGATTAGGATATCTGACATATGTCAGCCACGTCCTTGTCAAATATTCCTTCAGTCTTTGTCCTAAGAATCCCACAGCTGTCTCTGTACTTTCAACCTGCGAGTGATTTGGTCACGGTGCAATACAGCGAACTACACTGAAGGTTTGCCTTAAACATCATATCCTTAGGTGAGTCCTCAGCTCTAAAAGCGTGTCGTCACACCGTCTCAGGTATACATATTTCCTCAAACGGATCCGCCCGAGCCGTGGTTTCCGGCCAAACCCGCCATCTCAAGGAAGGCCCGCTCCTCGCCCAAATTCCTGATATTCACTCCTTGGCGAGCCTGCGCCTGTTTCTCCTCCCACTCCCACTCCTTTCTTTGCTCTTCCAATTCCTTTGTGGAGCCAACACCCAATACCTCCAAGTCAGTTATCACAAAACGGTCCTCATAGTCCTGATCACGGACGGCGGCCTGTGCAGATGTTTGAAAATGGCGTGACGTATTGGCTCGAGCATTGACTATGTGTCTGAAAACCCCGAACTCCAAATTGGCCTCGATAGTCAATGAAACACTGCCCGGCTGAAACTTGCGTACGTTGTTCTTGTTCACTGGCTGGTCGTTCCCAAACCCGATTCCCATTCCTTGGTTGTTGAAATAAATCAGTTTTCCTGCTGAGAGAAGCCCCTTCTTGGAACTGAAATGATCGTACCTGGGCAGAATGGCCATGATCGCAGTATCCTCGTCGCCGAAGTTGAGTTTGTTGGAGTTCTTCCATGGCTGACTTACGAACACAGCATACGTGACTCTGTCGTTATCGCTTTGCCAGCTTTTCTTTGGATCCTCACTTGATCGGAAGTAACGAGGATACTCCGAGTCGAACTGCTGGTACCGCTTGTTTTTCTGGATTGTTTTGCTGCGCAATCGTTTTCCCGAAACCAAAAATATAGTAGGGGCCCGCCACTTGAATATTTTCAGTTCCAAAGATCGGATCGAGAAGCCACTCTGGGCGCCATTATAAAGCTCGACAACGTTTTGAGGGGTCACTTCCACGCTTGACTCGATGTCCTTCATGAATAAGGAAAGTAGTGAAAGTGTTGCCTCGTCCACAAGCCGTGTTGGATCGAATGGTTTACTAGCTTTTTTCTGCTTTTCATTGTCTTGTTTTGATTTTTCGGCTTCCGAGACTGGCATGACAGACAGAAGAAGCGAGATCTTCAAAAACCGTTTGAAGTTCGAAGCCAAAAACCCGCTCATTGCGTTTTCCATGCCGTTCTTGTAAGCTTCGTACGAGACTTGGGTGTTTCTGCAGTTAGCAGAGGTAATATCGACGTCGACATAACGCAAGAGCGAAAAGGCTACAGTCTCAAAAGCCTTCCACTTTTGTGATGCCAACTTCCACAACTGCAGCAGCATTTTTGCGTGGGCTTGGTCAGGGATAGAATTCACCACTAGAAGAAGCGTGAACACTTGCACCAAATCGTAGGCAGAAACCGACAATGGCCCCATAGCAAGGTCGTTATAAGTGATAAGGGGTTTGAGAGTATTCCATCTTATTCTTCGGCTTGTTACCTTAGGGCTCTCCTCAATTCCTTGCTGTTCCATGGAAACTTCCACAGTGAGCTTTTCGTCAAGTTTGGTATCAGCAGGACTGCTTTCTGGATCGTTCTGGACATTTTCACTTTCGCACGTTTTCTCGTCTTGTGAGTCAGCGGCAGGTGGTGTTATGTGTTTTTCGTTGTTGTCCTGTCCCTGATCCAGTATGGGCATCAACGCGAGCGAAATAAACACCAATTTGAGGTAGTCCAACTCGGGCCAGATCTTGGAGATGCAGCCCAGGTGGACGGCAATAGCCACAAGAAATTTCTTGAGCGTGAGCTGTTCTCGCTCCGAAGCAGGCACCGCTGGAAAGGGCAATCTCCCTAGTATTGTGAAAGATCTGTACAAGATAGCGAGAACAGGACCCGTGGGAGATTCCTCGTGGATTTCTGTCTCCACGTGTGTTTCACCTTCAATGCCCTGCGGTTTAGAGCTTTCACTTCCAACCTCCCCTTCATCAGGTTCGCTCCTGCCCTTTTCGGTAAAGTTGAGCAAAGCAGCTAAGTCGGTGGGTGTCAATACGACGTTAGCATCACTCACATCTTTAATGTTGATGCTCGAGGCTATAGACGAAATGTAGCCATTAGATAGCAAGCTAGCGGCACGGATGTCAAAAAGATTCCGTATCTGTTGTGTAGTGAATGTCTGTTTATGTGGGTTGCCCGAAGGCTCTGAGCTTGTGAGTTGACCCATTGCTAGTGGAACTGTGAAGGCGATTTGCGGGGTTATCGTAGTGGAATGTCTCGGATCAATCGGACAGATGAGAGTGGGCAGGGGCAATCTTTAACTAAATTCGGTGTTTTCTGTGGTAGCTGCACCAAAAATGAATCCTCGTTCAAAGTAATTTGCAATGAGACTAAAGTGTTGTGTAGTGGAGGAGCTGATGACGGGTATAGATGGACAGTTTTGAGAATGCGAACTGAATGACTGCTAATTTAAGAAAATAGAAAAGGACGACGAAAAATCAGAGATTCACCCATCGCAACAAAGAAATAAAGGATTCTGTCCTCGTTCAGGTTGGCTTAAATAAACGTGAAATTTACAGGAAAATTGCTAGTTTTGTTGTAATTGCTGTGAGTGATCTGTGGGACTTCTCCACATTGCTCACGCGTAAGATGGGTCACCGGTGAGAGTGGTCTACTGAGCGACGACGTTTACGAATAAAAGATCCCTTGGAGGGATGTCTACTTGATTCATTGTTTCCCTTTTCCAGAATGGTAGTATGGATCTAAATTATTATTTCTATATGGTCTAAGCACTCTCATCTCTATGATTTAATTAGTGAGATATGTGAGGTGCACAAGACATACTTTTAATCATAGGGCCCAGGTTTACGACGCTGGGCAAAAGCAAGGCAAGTCCAAGAGTACTGCCTATCACCTTTTGTATACATAGTACGAGTGTGAAACGTACTCTTATGACCTTTTGCAAGTCTGTCTTGCACTAGCCACCTTCTCTTTGAAGGTTACCAACAAAAGTCAGCAATCCAGACACTAGGTCCTACTCCTCTGTTTCCTCTTCCACGAACGCCTCTGAGAAAAAGTGCTTAGCCCTCATCTCAAGCGCATACACAAACTTCTTCACCTTCCCCACGGCCGAGTTGTGTACTGCCTCCTCGCTCACGGAATCGTGCCCATGGTACCGCTGGTTGCGGATCGACTGGAGCAAAAGTAGCTTGGTGAAAGAGAGAAACACGAAGCAAAAGTATACTCTAAAAGCAGTTGTAACGAATGTGCCACTCACAGTTAAAAACAACTCACGTGACGGCGACGCAGATTGCGAGGTGTCGGTGGCTCGTTTACCCAACGTTCTTCCCCCAGCAGCCAAAGAGCTTGCAGACGCGGGCTGGTTGTCCTCACGACTGAACCAAAAGTACACGAAATAGAGAGTGTAAAGAAATCCGACAAGTGTGTCTGCGATGTAGATCGAGCACCCCAAGCACATTTTACGCACATTGGTAGTTCTGTCCAGCAAGTTGAACAATGCACTGATGTAGAACGGAAGTACTAGGAAAGCTAGTAAGTTGTAGAGCCACTGCCAGAAGTTCATGTGATGGCCCGTCAAAATAGAGAGCACACCATAAACGCCACCGGCCTTGTTCAATATGGCAAACGAGAGAATGAGCTCGACGCCAATATATAGTGGGATCACGAAGAGAAACTTCTGAGTGGATATTAGTATAAGGGTGGGAAGTACTGTAGAGCGTTCTCCCTCTAAGGGAGACGAACATTTTTGCGTCTTTCGATCAGAAACATACCGAGGGGAGGAGCTTGTCTAGAGTAGAAGGATTCATTCTGAGGGTTTCAGGTTGTTCTGGTGGTGCCTTTATGGACTCGATAAATATTATAGGAGTACTATGATGCTTTTTCGTAGTGAGCAGGACTGGACGCGACATCAGACTTGGGGTTGCTAATATATTTCCAGAAGACACTCAATGGTGCCTGCTTTCGAAAAAAAACCATGAAATAATAATGAAGACATCTAGCTGATTTTCAGAATTACAGAAATGACATAAAAAAAAGGGGGGGGGGGGGGTGTATCATCTCTATTTCTTCAGATTATTCTAATACGTTCAACCATCACACTGTCCCAGCATAATGCTCTCCTTTGAATACACTAGCGTGACCAACAGCTTTAACTCCCTCACGAAAAAAATCATCTTGTTTTCTTCAAACGCCCTTTAGCAGTTGACAGCGACACTTTCAGTGACCATCATAATGTATATGGAAATACCCAGTGCAGATTCCTCCACCTTGAAAAACCCAGACTATCGCACATCGCAGGCCTGCATCAGTCTCATCTCGCTTCGTTCACAAATTCACGGTGATCGAAGAACAGGTGAGACCTCATCTTAAGATTCTCCTTCAGTTTGAAAATTGCATGGGAGACCCGCAATATAAATCCT
Source organism: Metschnikowia kunwiensis (assembly GCA_030583255.1). Taxonomy (NCBI): domain Eukaryota; kingdom Fungi; phylum Ascomycota; class Pichiomycetes; order Serinales; family Metschnikowiaceae; genus Metschnikowia; species Metschnikowia kunwiensis. The sequence goes on from JAJMHQ010000014.1 coordinate 198,608, forward strand.
ACAGTATGACTTCTGAGATCCTGGAAAAAGTGGAAGGTTTGAAGTTGCAAAAGTACAGTCTGGACTCAGACTCAGACACCGATTCTTCGGATTCTGGGTCTGACATTGAGATCCCCAGGCCCAGCAACACGCCCAAAAATGACAAAAGTAAAACAATCACTGATCGTGGGGATATTGTGGAAAAGTACTCGCTGTCGATCAATCCCGAGCCGTTGAAAAAGGGCCCAAAAACCACGAAAGACCGCTCCAACAGAGCTACGGTGGAACAAGTTTTGGACCCCCGTACGATGAAATTCTTGGCAAAAATCATCAACAAAAACATCATTTCCAGAATCAACGGGTGTATCAGCACAGGAAAAGAAGCCAATGTATACCATGGAGATCACGAGGATCCACTGGTGACCACCCGGGAATTTGCCGTGAAGATCTACAAGACGTCCATTTTGGTGTTCAAAGATAGAGAAAGATATGTGGACGGAGAATTTCGATTCAGAAATACGAAAAACCAGGGTAACCCTCGGAAAATGGTGAAGGTGTGGGCTGAAAAGGAGTTCAGAAACTTGAAGAGACTATACTTAAATGGCATCCCGTGCCCGGAACCTATCGAACTAAGGTCGCATGTTCTTGTCATGGAATATTTGACCAAAGGAAACGCACAGCCATCACCCAAATTGAGGGATCACCCCTTCAAGGACACCGAGGAAGTCGTGCATTATTATCAGCAGATGCTATTCTACATGAGAAGAATGTACAAGACGTGCCGTCTCGTGCATGCGGATTTGTCTGAGTACAACTCGATTGTCCATAACGACAAACTTTACATCATTGACGTCTCGCAGTCCGTGGAGCCTGAACATCCTATGGCATTAGACTTCCTCAGAATGGATATCAAAAACGTGAACGATTTCTTCTCCAGAAAGAAGATCAACGTCTACCCAGAAAGACTATTGTTCAGGTACATCACCGAGTCCGACGAGCAGCTTGGTCTTCAGGGAGATTCTGACGAAGAATTGGGCAAATACTTGGATCTCTTGCCCTTGAAAAGTGAGATGGAGCACTCAAATGCCGAGGATGAAATATTCAGGTCCTTGCACTTGGTGCGTTCATTGAACCACTTGGAAGAACGTGACTTTGAGAAATTTGCGGAGGGTAAAGTCGACACACTCACCGATTTGGTGGTCAAGGAGCAGCTGGCTGAAAATCTGGATTCTGACAGCGAAGAAAGCGAAAGCGAGAGCGAAAGTGAAGACGAGTCGGGGGACGAGCTAAAACCCAAAAAGGAGAAAGAGTTAAAGGGAAAGAAACACGAGGATAAGGACGCTAAGAAGGCGAGGAAGGAAGCAGCAAAGACTGCAAAGGCCGACAAGAGGAAGACAAAGATGAAAAAACACGTCAAGAAGAAGTTGATCAACAAGCGAAAGACCACGTGAGTGAGGTAGGTTCGAGTGGTATATTGAAGGAGGTGTTGAGTATGTTGGTGTGATAAAGATATACGTAGGGATGTATACTTTTGGAGACTAATCGAGTAGGTACGACGAATCGTGAGGTAACGGTTATTGATTGTGCAAAATGTCTCGTTCATGACACCGCTTACATGGTATCATCTCCGTTGTTCGAGTGCACCACAGGATTTGTGAAGTAGAAGTCGAGTCCTCGGATAGGTTCAATGGCTCACTACACTTTTCGAACTAGTCGGCTTGTCATGGATATCAAATCCTCCCTTTTGCCAAACATTTCAAGCAGGCGATAAAACCGAGTTTTAGTACTTTATGTCGATATGCTTTACTGTTCGAAAGCTGTATCTTAGATTAAGTACTAGAAGAACTAAGCATAATGCTTCCGCTTTTTGGAAGCATGTTTTGTTTCCATGAACGGGTGCAAAATCACCACTTCTTTCTCAAATCTGCCAAAAGAAAGGAAATTCTCCCTACCAAATATATTTGCCAGAGCCAGCTTTCCTACTTAGTCGTCAGTGGGCGGAATTTGCAATAGCCATCGAGCCGAATTAGGACCATTCCCTTCATGAAGAAGAAGCCAGCGGCGCAGATTCTCCTTTAAACTACGAAAGCCCCCAAACACTCCTTTGTATTGACGCATCGTCCATCTCTCATATGACGTAACACAATGGGCCCGTTTTCAAAGGAACTATACATTCGACTTATTGTTCCTAATCGGTGCGCACGTAGCCAGGGCAACCGCAGAGGCCGATAACGGATGTGGGGGTGGGTCTTGGGAACGACTCAAAATACCGAAATCCAGGCATTTTGAGAAATAAAAAAATAATTAGCCAAAGCTCGAGCTCTAAATAACCAAATAATAACATTATAAAAAAGAAACGCCCGCGGTTCTGGTGCTTTTCGCTGTTCTAATTATATCGAGGGCCACAGCGTGCCGACCGGGTAACCTCTGCAAGGTGAGGCTGGCCCTCCCAAGAAAACATGCGTGGGGAGCACGGCTCTTTGTTAATAGATTACATAGGCCGGACAATAACCAGCAAAACTCATTATCATCACAGCAGTTCTGGCCGTGCAATATCCAGCCAGCCACACAAACATTACAAAAAGCAATTGGGCGCCGCTCTACTTTTGGCCCCGACTTTTCTCCGCTTCCTCCTCCTTATATACCTTCCTTGCCAACCATGGAGGACTTCTTGAACGACCCCTACGACGACACAAAAAGGCGCTACAATAATGGCAATACCAGCTGGGGTACAGACAACGGACAACTCTCGAACTTGGCCGACCTACAGTTCACGGTAGCGCCGGACTCGTCGGCGTCGCACGACCTCCGTTCAAACTACGCTATGTACCAGGACAGCAACGCAGAGCCGGCGGCTAAGGACCCCTTCTTGGAGACGTTTGATTTTCTCGGCTCGCCCACGCAGCAGGCGGTGTCGCCGAACCTCGCGCCAGGTAACGACGCATGGACTGAGAGTCTCGGAGATAACATCTACGACGGACTCAACCTCAACACGGGCATCGACCCCTTGAACAACTTGGACCTGCTCGTGTTACCAGACAACAGCAACAGCATCAACATGAGCAACAGCGGCAACAACAGCCTCAGTAACAACGGGCTAAACATGTTTCAGTCGTCGCAGTACTTTTCCCCCAACTCCAGGGGCGCCAATTTTGGCCAGCTCAATTCTATCGTCGAGGACTCCGTGTCTCCGTCGTACTACAGCAACACCTTCAGCCCGACGCAGTCGCGCCACGGCAGCGTCAGCATCCCGCCACCCCTGAACTCGTACCTCCTGCAGCATACAATATTGTCTCCTCCGACCAACACTTTGGAAGGCTCTTTCGACACGCTCAAGCTGCCCTACTCAGGAACGTACCTCAATTCACCGCCCACAATGTCTTTATCGCAAGGAAGCGGCATGAATTTGACGCCCTCTTACTCTCTGTCCCAAGTTAACGGCAACCTGCCTAACAACCAAAACTACGGCATGGGGGCCTCCAGCGTAGGCGCTCTTCCAAGCACTCATCTTCGCAAAAACCCCGAGCATCCCGGAACACCAAAACAGTTGACGCTGGAGGAGAAGGCTAAGCGCAGAAGAGAGTTCCACAACGCAGTCGAGAGAAGACGGCGCGACCTAATCAAGGAGAAGATTAAGGTGTTGGGGTTCCTCGTGCCGCCGTCTTTGCTCACGCCGCAAGTGTGTGCAGTTCAGGCGCTCCTGAAGCAGCCCAACTCGAATACCAAGGAGATGAAGGAGTTGATTTCGTCCGTGCGCATCAAGGACTCCAAGCCCAACAAGGCGTTTATTCTACAGACCTCCGTGGACTACATACGGCATTTGCACTACGTGTTGGACCAGCAGAAGTCCCGGAAAGAGGAGCTTGAAAATGCCATTGCCAAACTCAGAACGTCCCCCAGTCCCACCGAGGAGAAGACCGAAACCATCGACGAGATCTTGAAGGCCGATCCCACCTTGCTGCCGTCCGAGTTCAACCCGGACGAGTTTTTTTCGTCTGAAATTTGAGCAAAGAGATGAGGAGTCTGGTTTTTTTAAGTGGTTTGTTCTACAGCTAAGCGACGATTGAGCCCAGAGGTTGAAAATCCGTGCCTTACAACGTATCAATGCAGAACATGGGATGAAATACTTATGAAATTCTGACTCAAGAGAAAAAGAGCAAAAAATAAAGTCAAATGTTTTGCTGATGGTCTAGTTTCATCTTTCGATTGCACACACAGACTTTTGGCCCCGGTCCGCTGATGCCGCGCTGATGGACGGCACATACTGCATACGAATACTGGACAATCAGCACCTCGTCCCCCACTACAGCGATGAATCCCTCCATCAGTACTTTACAGAATGGATTCAGAAACACATGCAAAAGCCGAAGGACTCGTGAATTTTATCATCAACTCCCCCACTCCTTATCACGCCGTGGCCAATGTCAAGCAGAGACTTACGCAAGATGGATTCGTTGTGTTGAAGGAAAAGGACCAGTGGGACTTGAAGCCCGGACACAAATACGTCGTTACGCGTAACGCATCATCGCTCATCGCGTTCAAAATCGGGAAGAAATTCGAAAAAGGTGGGCCCGTGGCCATTGTGGGTGCCCACACAGACTCTCCCTGTTTGCGGATCAAGCCAATCTCCAAGAAAACAGGAGAGGGGTTTATCCAGATTGGCGTTGAGCAATATGGTGGACTCATTGCCCATTCCTGGTTTGACAGAGACCTCAGTGTCGCTGGAAGAGTGTATGTGAGAGAAAAGTCCGGCAATTATGTGCCTCATCTTGTGCACTTGAGAAAACCTTTGATGAGAATTCCCACGTTGGCAATTCACCTCGACAGAGAGGTGAACAAGAAATTCGAGTTCAACAAAGAAACCGAGTTGGTGCCAATAGCGGGCCAGGAGAAGTTCGGCCACAGCTGTGCCGATGACCCCAATCTTCAGCTATCAAACTCTGAGTTTGAGGCGGTCAAGCACGTGGTCGAGCGCCATAACGAGTCGCTCCTCAAGCTAATTGCTGAGGACTTGAATGTGGAGGTCAGACAGATCGAAGATTTTGAGCTCCTTCTCTGCGACTACCAAGACGCCACTTTGGGAGGCATGCATAATGAGTTCATCTTTGCTCCTCGCCAGGACAACTTGACGTCGTGCTATGCGTCCTCCGAGGCTTTGGTGGCATCTGAACCCGCCGAAAATGGTGCTCTGATGATCTCTCTTTTTGACCACGAGGAAATTGGTTCCGTCTCTGCTCAAGGTGCCGACTCGTCGTTCTTACCGGATGTCCTTGCGCGACTCGCTGACTCCGATAACGGCGCCATGGCACGTATGTGCAGCCGTTCGTTTTTGCTCTCGTCGGACCAGGCCCATGGCGTGCACCCTAACTACGAGAGAGTATACGAAAAGGCCAACCGTCCTCACGTGAACGCTGGTCCCGTGATCAAGATCAACGCCAACCAGCGGTACGCCACGAACTCGAGGGGTATTGTGTTGATTAAGGCTGTGGCGCAGCGCGCAAAGGTGCCATTACAGCTTTTCGTGGTAAGAAACGACTCTCCCTGCGGGTCCACAATTGGGCCCATGCTCTCGGCCAAGTTGGGGTTGAGAACCTTGGATTTGGGCAATCCCCAGTTGTCTATGCACTCGATCAGAGAAACCGGTGGTGCGCATGATGTGGTGCGCTTGGCCCAGTTGTTTGGTGGATTTTTCGCCCACTATGTCGATGTGGATGCTGCCGTCGAGTGTGACTAATTATAGAAGCTAGACCGCCATGGTGCATTATCGCATTTCTGTCAAATACTGTATTGGCTAAGGTCACGCTAAGGTCACGCTAAGGTCGCTCTGGACGGGATAGCCTGTTACTAAATAGTTATAAATACAACTTTACGATGATTTGCATGAGTGTCAAAGCATCATAAAAATACACAAATCCAGAGCAAGGAAGCGGTCGAGACCAGTCGTGTCAGTTGGTGCTCTCACTTCTAGTAAAATGCAAAGTACACATGTCGCGGGGAGCTTAGAATGCACTAGTTCGGTGATATTGGGGCGCACTTGCGGAATCGCCGGAACAGCATATCCTTCACTATACTGGCATAGCACCTGTCATACGAAGTATATTCCTTCGAATCCGGGATAAGTTTTCCGTGAAGCGTCAGATTAATTTTTAGTAAGAGCTCAGGTTAATTATTTTTTCATATCTGCTACACTCCACGATTACCTCTGTTCATCGCTGGGTGTTCTATTCCAGACGCGCGCCTGGAATAATGGCTGTGCCAAGTGAACTGCCATGCGTCAGAACATTCTTCATCCATCGGACTCTTCTCCAAACCACCGAATTTTCCAAAAAAGACACGAGATTACATCTCCGTCTCACAGATTCTTTACAAAATAGAGGACAAAGAGACGTGCTATTCGAAAGTTCCAGGACCACACATCTTAGAAGCCTGACAATTGCTACACACTGCAATGCATCCATTATATGCGCTACCACTATTCTGCGCCGCCGCCAACGCCCTCCAGGCGGTGCCATTTCTTCTCGCTTCACACAAACTCGTGCCCGGGCTCAATGACCAGCTCGTGGCGCCAAACACAAAGCCCCAGGACCCGGTGCACGTGACCAACATAGTCAAGAAAGTCGTCACCGAGTGTCTGTCCGATGCGTACATTTTCGTCAACGTGCCTGGGCTTACGAGCTCTGACATGCTCTCGTCGAAGGCGTCCGAGTGGCGCTACCTCCAAAACTACCTCCACATGGCATCTTCCGTCGTGGGCCTTCCGTGGGTAGAAGGCACATTGGACCTCTCTTTTTTGGAGCAGTACGTGGTGCGGACATGCAAGGCCGAGCTGATCCGGGCGTTTGCCAGCGAGCACGACGTGGCTCAATACATCGATACCAGGAAACGCGTCATACGAGTTGAGGCAAACCCGCTTCCGGAAGGGCCCGAACGTAATCTGGCGTTGGCCGACGTAGACGAGTTGATTCGTAAAATCTTGCGCAAAGTACCGTCGCCCCATTACACGATCGTGATCACCTCGGACGAATTGGCACCTGTGCACCCAGTACCAGAACTGGCGATCGCAGGAATGCCTCATCTATTCGAGCTTTTTCACGACGTGGTTAACGACCCTCGCCGTGAAGACGAACTCGAGAGAAATTCGTACTTGTACCGGGAAGTGGAGCCCTACTGGAACAACGCACCAGATCCTACGGAGTTGTACTTACAGAAGAAGAAGAGTGACGAAGTGCATCTTTTTGATAGCGAGCTCTGGCAGAAGAACGAGAAGTTGTTGCTGACGGTGGCGGTGATGGTGGCGTCACTCGCGGTCATTCAGACGTTGAACTTCAGTCGTTGGATCAGAGAAAAGGTGAACGAACGGAAGCAGAAGTTGGCATGAAGGGTGAACGTGGGACCTTGAGCCATGATCCTGCTCAAGACTTCATGACAAGGAAGCAAAACAAAACAGAACAAACAGAAAAATTCAGGAAAGCTTTTCCCAGTTTTTCATGAACAGCTCGCTAAGCTGAAATGTCGTATCTGGGTACTCGGTAGGCGTCTACCCGGGCTTTCATCCACGCTTACTGGAAAGACAAGCCTTGGAAATCACGAGATGTTTTCACTGTTTTTTCACTTTTGCGTGAGCCGAGAAATTTCAGCACGCAAGAGCCATCCCGATCGCAGAAAAGCTTCTGAGAAAACGCCTCGAACATGATGGATACTTATGGACTGTCGCGTCGTATTCTTGAGCCATTTTGTTGCGCCATTTCCGGAACGGAGATACCGCACGGCTACAGCCGTGGAGAAAGTTCCCGCTGCAGGCTCTGAATGCAGGATATCAAAAAAAATCAGCTGTTTTTCTTAGGACGCTGCAGACGTGGGGCCGGATTTCGTACGAGGCGAGTGATCACCCCACAAAATGTCGGGCAATTGAGCGAGACCCAGAAAAAAAAAGAAAGAAATGCAATCGCGGGTGCTACCACTTGATGGTCTCTTGGAAGAAGTGATTCGAAACATTTAACAGAATCGAAGCTGGCATGTCACATTTCTGTCTATGCCTGCACGCAACCTCAGAGCCCAACGGCTTCGGCAATGTTCTTACTGGTGCGCCTACCGATCTCACCACGCGGCCCGCCAACCCGCACCCATTGCTTGCGCAGCCTTCCTTGTCTGAGGTGGCTCATACCGTACACCGGAAACAACACCTACCAAACTTTCCTTTTTCCTTTCTCCAGTGACAATCTGGGCTTTTCGCTATTGTTTCTGCTTCGAGTTTCTGCGTGTGGACTCCATCTGAACAAGAAACCAGGCGAAAACACCACTGCCAGTTTCACGCCACTTTTCTCACCTGATCTAGCTATTTGCCACATCGAACCTCCCACACCACCCAATGTCTGACTATCTACAATTCCGCACCACTGCGCTGGGCCGGCACGAGGGCAAGAAACACATTGTCATTGTGGGCGCAGGCATCATTGGCGTATGCACCGCGTACTATCTCGTGAAACATCCCAAGTTTGATCCGAAGAAGTACCACATTTCTCTTGTTGAAAGCAAGAGAGTCGCGGGAGGTGCCAGCGGCAAGGCGGGGGGTCTTTTGGCGCTCTGGGCGTTCCCCCTGCAGCTTGTTCCGCTCTCTTTCGAGCTACATCAACAGCTCTCTGATTTGTACGATGGAGAAAATGAGTGGGACTACAGAAGACTCACCACGGTCTCGCTCGAGGGTGACATCAGTAAAGTGCCCGACGAGGGGCCAGAAAGTGATGACGAGTCCGCGGCAGTTGCGCCGACGGTCGTGGAAACGAAAAGAACGGGCGAGAAACCACCTAAAAAAACGCTTCGAGCCACCAGAACGGAGGGAAATAGAAAGCTCCCAGCGGACTTGACATGGATGTCGGAGGAGTTGGTCACGGGCTGCCATTCGTTGGGAGACAAGGACACCACGGCCCAGGTGCACCCATACAAGTTCACGAACTTTCTCTTGAGAAAAGCCGTGGAGGATTCGGACGGCGCGCTTGAGCTCATCTTGGGAAAAGTCAACAAGGTTCTTTATCTGATGGACACTGGCGGCGTCACCGGTATCCAGTACGAGCCCACAAGTGTAAAAGCCGCACAGTCTGAGAGTGCGCAGGGCTCCATTCGTCTTAATGGTGACCAAGTCGTGCTTTCTGTTGGACCCTGGACGTCCAAGATTCTCCCTGACTGTCCCATTTCGGGGTTGCGGGCACACTCGATCACCATTGCCCCATATAAAGACCAGAGAGTATCGCCCTACGCGATTTTCACCGAGTACAAGGCGGCCAAAGGCTCTTATATCTCACCCGAGATCTACGCGAGAAAAGACGAAGTGTACGTTTGCGGCGAAGGCGACTCTGCCGTGGACGTTCCAGAAACGACCGACGACGTTGAGGTGGTGAAGTCGAAGTGCGACGACATTTTCAGACAGGCCGGAAAGATGTCGCCCATGTTGCGCAAGGGCCGGATCTTGAAAAGACAAGCCTGCTACCTCCCTGTTCTCGATGTGCCTTCATCGAGCGGGCCTTTGATCGGAGAGACAAACGTGGACGATTTGTACTTGTGTTCTGGCCACTCGTGTTGGGGTATCAACAATGCCCCCGGTAGTGGGAAGATCATGAGCGAGTTGCTTCTCGAGGGCCGCGCCACTTCCGCCAACATTTCGTCGCTTGACCCGTCTTTGTATTTTGACGCATCGGTCTTGGTCAGCGATGACGAGGACGATGACGAGGACGATGGCGGGGACGAGGATGACCTGGAAGATCTCGATGAAGATGAAGAGGACGAGGCTGACAGCAAGGAGTGAAGTGAATCCTACGTCCTGGCCCCACGTCGTGATATATAAAACTGCGATAATTTGCACGAATACTGCAAATGTCAGATAATGTACCTGGATGTGTTCTTGCTGTTTTGTGTGTGCTGCAATAGTTTCAGATAGTCGTACAGTATGCTTAATTAAACAGGCGATTTTGGTACAACAATACACGACAACTTTCCAAGTAAGGCTTAATCAATATGAACTTGAGCGTATTACTCCAAAGGTCTAATACTTGAATTAGCTGGAGCAAAATATACACTTACGAAAGTTGGTCACTATTAGGACCCTAGCCAGGTAATGCGCATGCAAGCAATAGAATAGCGGGTTTATCCACCTGAATACTACAAGTTGAAAAAGGAAAGTCGACCCTTGTTTTTTTATTTTCTTTTTTCGTTTACTTCTTCCATCATTTCTCATACAGTTACTCCAACGACTCTTTCCGGTGTTTATATTTGCTCGTGCCTCCCGTGTCATTTGACTCATTCCTGCTTCTGGAGGATGTGCGCTGCTAAGTACACACCCTGACAGCCCCGCGTACAGCTATATAACCAAAGAACACCAAACACACCACCCCGTTTCTCTTTTTTTCACTATCAGCCATGGACCATTCTCTTCACATGCTGGGTGGAATGGACCACAAAATGCCCCATGATATGCCGCACGACATGCCGCACGATATGTGCAAAATGAACGTATGAAACCCCATCTTAAGATAACACCCTGTATTTCACTACTAACCACACAGATGATATTTACCTGGGACTGGAAAAACACATGTGTCGTCTACGAATGGTGGCACGTGAAAACCTTCCAGGGTTTCGTGGGAACGCTTTTGGCGCTTGTGTTCTTGAGTATGTTCTTTGAGTTTGCAAGACACTGGATCTCCCATTGGAAGGCCCGCCACACGACCCCTTTGGGGGGACAGACCCTGCCTGTTTTGTCGGGAAGGGCGTCTAGGGCACTCCGGGTGAAACTGGCGCTCTTATATGCGTTTCAAGTAGGCTACTCGTTTATGTTGATGTTGGTATTCATGACCTACAATGGCTGGTACATGTTGGCCGTGGTGGCCGGCGCAGGTTTTGGGTACTACCTCTGGGGCGACGAGGGAGAGTTGAAGTCGTTGGTGTGCCATTGATTTTTAAAAAGGAAAAAGGATATACAAAGTAATAATGTCGTATGGTTCGATGAACTGTATAGTGCTGAAACCAGCCAGCCTAGGTCTATAAATGGTAGGTGCAAGAGCAGCTAATCTGCATACTTGGACCGTGCTCTCAACTTTGCCCCCATGAGGAAGAAAGTCACGGGTCCGAGAATCAATATCATCGTGATGAATGCGAGAAGCATAGAGCCCCACGCCACTGGGTAGAATTTGGAGCCCAAGGTCGTGAACATCTGGCGCCCAAATAGAGGAGACGCCCCACCCATCAACGCACGAAAGAACCCGTTTCCAGCGTACACCGATGCCAAGTACTTAGGGAAAGACATGCCGATGTAGTTGAACAAAGCCTGGTACACGATGAACGCACCAAACATGAAAGTTGCTGCGCCGATCATGGGCGCAATCCAGTGCACTGACGGAACAGCTGTCCATGCGAAAATGATGAGCCCGGTGGGCAAAAAACAGCTTCCAAAAATGCACATGGGCAAATACACTTCTGGCCAGATATCCTCGCCTCTGAGGATTTTGCGTGTGGTGTGGTAGTACACAACCGGGAGGTGGAAACAAACGCTTAAGACGAGCCCTGTTGTGAGACAAAGCGAGCTGGCGCCCTCGCCCACCATGCTAAAACTGTTCATCTCCTGGAACACAATGGGGAATGCCTCGAACCAGATGTACATGATGGCGTAGATGAACCCCAGGTAGACATCCATGAACAAAACCACGGGCTCAAACATGACGATTTCAAGCGGACGCCACACGGCGTTGACCACCACATCTTTGATCGAGCGCAGGTCGTTCTCGATGTGGCCCTCGCTGGTGATGTTTAGGTTGCCCGTGATGCTCCTCAATCTGGACGCCTTTCTGTACAAAATGGTCTTGCCGTAGGACTCGGGAAGGAGAAACCCGTAAAAGAGAAAGAGCGTTCCGGAAACGATACACACGAACCAGTATGGCCAGTGGTATCCACCTGCTTTTATAAGGACAGCGCCGATCAACGGCCCAAGAGAGGGAGCAGAAAATGCACCGGCGGACCATGCTGCCAAGGCCATAGGCATATACGGTGCAGTGACCACATCCCCAATACTGGCACCTCCGGTCGCTAAGGCTGGACTGGCAAAAAAGCCCACAAAAAACCGCAACGTGGTCAACGAGGCAATGTCTGTGACGAGCGCACAGGGAAACTGCAACACGAAGAAGATGAGTAGCGAGCAGACGTAAATCGTGGTTCTTCCAAAACGGGAATTTTCAGAGAGAGGCGAAAACACCATGGGGCCCACGCCGTACCCAAAAGTGAAGAATGTCAAAGGCAACGTTGCCTTTAGTCTGGTGGTGTTCATGCTCTCCATCAACTGATCGACACTGGGGGTGTAAATGGCCGCGGCCATATAGACAAACGCGGTCATCGTGGTGATTTGTCCAATGAAGATAACTTTGTACCAGAGCGGCCAGTTGTAGGGGTTGTCCGGGTCGTCGGCGCCGTCCCACGTGACGAGAATACGACTGTCGTTTGCCATTCTTGCATGGTTAGACAGACACGAGGAGGGAGACGAGACAGACGTCAGAGAATGCGTCAGGTCTGTGAACAAGGTGTCACTAAACGTGTCTTTGATGTATTCTGTATTGAGTTTCGCCTCGAACATCTGTTTTTCTTGCACGAGATCGGCATACGACTCTTCTCGGTATTGCAAGACTTTTTTGCTGGATGCAAGGTATATGAGATTCCCCCAGAAGGAGTCTCGTATGATCTGATGAAGCATGATGGAATACTGGCCAACTGAAGGCAACATGGAATGGGTGCTCCCATTATATATGTATGTGACCCAGTGTTTTTCGATACAGTGATGTTGTGTAAAAATGCATCAGTTGCTGCAAATCCTCCTTATCACCGTTATGAGATTGGCCCTGCACCGGGCCCGGTTAGACATGCACCACGCGACTGTTGACGGAACCCCTAAAGAGCCATCCTTATTTTGCAACTTGACTTTCTGACAAAAGGTCAATTATTAGTACTATGCGATCTTATGAGAGCTTAACGATCGAAACTCACAGTTAAAGAGAAAAAAAGCCCTTTTCATTCCACTTTACCATCCCTTCACCACTACAATATGTAGAGTTCTCACGCTGTGCTTCGGGTACGTGGGGACCTGCGTCAACGTGCAACCATAGTTAAAAATCCGGTGTACGGTGCCAAGCCGGAAGTCCGCCGATGATATCACATCTCGGATTTCCACCGGAATGGTGGACTTCCTTTGGGACTCACAATGAATAAACAGGATATCAATGCAAAGAATGGTTTGAGTAAAACTGAAAACTGACAAATTCTCTTATATCGTTATTCAGATCTGAAACACTTGCAGGATTGAGTGCTGAAATGACCTCAGATCGCCGCGATGAAAACTTGCTGCCCTAGTGTCTCAAGAATGACATAATAAAAGGGGTTATGGCGAATGAGTTCTGCCAGCAAAAACACGGATTATCCTCACCCAAAAAGTTCTGGTGACGTCACTACAACCCTTTGCTGGTTTAAGTGCTTTTGGCTATTGGCGATCAGTTGCTCCTGAGCCACGTTTCAAAGAAACACGCACGCCAGTCTTCAATAACTGAGTCCAGATCAGCAAAGCAAGCTTTGTGACCTGATAGGGAACAAAAACCGTTTCTCGGATTCGGCCACTACTTTCCTGCTCTGGAAGCTCTTTCCACTTTGAGGTGAATGGGAAAGTTAGTTGCACAAGGGTACTCATCTGACTATGCAACTTCTCTTAAATTTACGAACACTAGCTAGCGTACTTTGACCTTGCTCTCAACTTGGGGCCCATGAGGTAAAACAAGACTGGAATGAGCACCATGGCCCACATGATGATTGCCAAAATCATGGTACCCCACGCAACAGGATACTTTTTTGTGCTCAAATTCGTGAACATTGCTCTCCCAAAAAGCGGGAAAGATCCGCCCATCATACCACGGAACAAAGCGTTGCCAGCAAAGACGGAAGCCATGTACCTGGTGAACGACATCCCAAGATAGTTATACAAAGTCTGGAACACAATAAAAGCACCGCCTCTGGTGAGCCCGCCTCCGATCATAGGAACGATCCAGTGAATGGAGGGCGTGGCCGTCCATGCCACAATGATCAAGCCGATTGGCTGCATCACACTTCCAAGAATGCACAACTTCAAATGCACCTCAGGGGCGACTTTTTCGCCGGCAGCAATCTTCTTGGTGAGTTGAAAATAGATAAGAGGAAGGTAGAAGCTCACCCCCACAAAAACACCCACAATGAGACTCACGTAGCTGGCTCCCATTTCCACCAAGGTGAAGTCATACATGTCGTAGTAAATAATAGGAAAGGCCTCAAACCACAAGTAGGTGATGGAGTAGATGAGCGCCAAATAAATGTTGATGAAGAACACCACAGGCTCGAACATCATGATTTCGATTGGCCGCCAGAAGGACTCGACCAAGACCGTTCCTAGGTTCTTGGACTCGTTGTTGATATGGCCCTGGCTGGTGATATTGTAGTTACCGGTAAGGGCCCTTAATCTCTCGGCTTTTCTGTACAAAATCGTCCTGCTGGAAGACTCTGGAAGAAAGAAAGTTAACACTAGCAATAGGGCACCCGAAGCAATACAGATAAACCAGAAGGGCCAGTGATAACCACCAGCAACGACTAGCGCAGCTCCAATTACGGGCCCCAAACAAGGTGCGCAGACGGCACCAGCAGACCAAGTAGAAAGCGCCATGGGCATGTATTTGATAGGCATAACGTCACCAACACTAGCACCTCCGGTAGCCAAGCAAGGACTGGAGAAAAAGCCCGTGAGAAAACGCAAAACACACAAGGACGTGATGTCAGATACCAAGGCAGTCGGAATCAGCAATAGGAAGAAGATACAGAGGGTCACGATGTAGATTGAGGTTCTTCCAAAGCGAGCATTCTCAGACAAGGTGGAGAAGACCATCGGCCCCAAACCATAGCCAAAGACAAAAAGCGTCAACGGCAAAGTGGCTACGGTTCGGCTAATCTTCATATCCTCCATTATCTCTTCGACCCCGGGAGTATAAATGGCAGAAGCCATATACACGAATGCTGTTAGGAGCCCCACCTTGAGAATAAAGAGGATTCTGTAGGCAACCGGCCAATTGTAGGGGTTCTCGGGATCGTCATCGCCATCCCAAGTTACGATGATCCTATCGTCTGCTAGTGGAGGAGACTTTGCACTGGAGCTCACTGAAGTAGCTGCAGAGTTGGGAAAAGTATTCTTCTCCTGATCTAGAAATTCTGTGGATTTAGGCTCTTGTTTATAGGCTAGGTTGTCATAAATATCTGGGAGAATGTACGAGGGTGAATCCTCAGGATATGCAAGCACCCTTCTGTTCGAAAGATGATAGATGATTTGACCCCAGAACGACTCCCGGAGAACTCGATGTAGCATGGTCATTTTTATATCTTTGTTCAGGTCTCAGTGAAGTCTGGGGGAATATATAGAGAAGAGAGTAGGGCTTGAGATTGGTAACACTATTAAAAGTACACGATTTTGAGAGGCGCCGTCAGGGCGTATTTATATTTGCATCGCTCAAAGACTATGACTTATGCCCGCGGAGATAAATGCTCCAATGGCTCAATGACCGCGGAGAAAGCTACCTTGGGACAATCGCGCGCTGTGAAAACACCGCATGTGTATGCAGCTGATCTAAGTCAATTTCTGACCTTCGCTTTTAGGGCCCGTTTTGGAAAGAGCGAAGTCCGAGCAAGCGCGTGGCGGTAATTTTTGAGGGGCAGAATTTCTCTTGAAACTCATGATTGGCTCAGTTTGCGATTTTTGAAGGAGCCAAGTTGACTACCGTTTCGAAAAACCTTCGGGGTACCAGGCGAGAAAGGCATTACTAGAAAAATGGAGAGAGAGAGCTTAGCTCCGGTGAGCGGCGGATTCCATAACTGTTGGGAAAGGACATGTGTCGAGAAGATAGGTGGTTGAAATTAAAACCATGTTCAAAATTCTGAACGTCTTTTTTTTTAAAAAAAAAATTGAACTCGTCAAATTTTCTTTAACTGATCTTCTTCTTTCGTGGCTGAAAGCTTGAAAATGCGATTTTGCTCCCTGGGAACCAGATACAACCCCACACAGAAAAGATGCTTGGGCTGTGGAATCAGATAGCGTACACAGGTAATTGCTCCCACCATTACTCAACCTGCTTTCTGAAGAGGTTCAGGATTTTCATTTGTATTTTTATTTCACGATTAATGAAACGGTTAGGATATTTCTGAGCTCATAGTCAGCTCATGAAGTTCTTCTAGTTACTGTGAGAGCAAGTGCTACGTGATGGACCATTAACGAAGATTTACTGTGTTTGATTTCGGGGACAAGAGATTAACCTGATTGGCTACTGGGTCGGCACAAAGAGGGGAAAGTCGCAAAAATTATCGGAAGAAAAAAAGAACATGCACATCTTCTCCACGTTGATTGATTTTGAATGCGCGGTATATTTCCGTTTTGGGGAGAGCGAAGTGCGGTGCGTTGAACTGATGTGCCAATTGGGAAGTCTATCCTTTGCATATCGCGAGTAAGACTGTTCGAGTGATGATGACAAATCCAAGGCCTGTACGTTGTGGTAGTCATCTAGGGGTGACGTAAAAACAGGAATAGTTTGTAACGGCTCACAAAGCTTGAGTATCGTCGTAGGCTGCTCCTGAAACTGTGACCCACAGGCGAGACTGCGAATCATAATCACTGGTCTGAGTGCGCAGGAGCTTTACTGACATCAAGGTATGTTTCAGAAATTTCATCTTCTAACCAATTGTGTTCGATTAAATCGTCCGATACGGTAACCTTGCTGGTTTACACTATGGTGTATACGCCTAGGACAGAGCCCATAACCCTGGCATTTGCCCTTGCACACCCCAATGGTTGCAAAATGTATAGGTGCTTATGCGGACAGAGAGGACTTATAGCCTTCAGAGGGAGCAGGTGAGAAGGAATAGGTAAAACCAGCAGTGATAAGGGAAGGGAGTTTGGGGGATACTGAAAAGTATCGCTCTTTCCCCAACACTAATGGGGAGACTTCAAGGTCCGATTTGGGCAAGCACCATTCAGACATTTATTCTCTAAAAAAGAAAAAAAAATATTCTTATCTTACATGAACACCTCTAGCGATAAACTATACGTGAATGCTCTGAGTAGTGTCACACTAGTTCATTTTTTATTATGAATTTGTAGGAAAAAGCGTAACGGAAAAACATACAATTAGATATCGATGCTTTATATCCTAAGGCAGGGCCCCTCAAGGTCAACAGCCAGTTTACCCATGCTTACGAGTTTACAATTACTAGTCCAACCTGAAGGAAGCACCCCTCAAATAGGACATACTTTTCTTAGCCAAAGGTTTGAGAATGTTCTTTTGGGCTGTTGACCAACAATCGATAACTGACCAACTGGCACATGGAAATCAGATAATTGTCATAAATAGCCTTACGTTTCTGTTCAACCACATTGTATCTATTAATAATTCTATAATTAGTCGTAAAACGGTATACATATCCCAATATTGTCCCCTATTACAGGGCCTAATTGGCATACTTTGAACGAGCCCTCAACTTGGGACCGTTGAGATAGAACAAAACAGGAATGAGCACCATGAGCCACATGACGAACGCCAACACCATCGTCCCCCAGGCGACAGGAAACTTCTTGGTGCCCAAGTTCTCGAACAATGCCTTTCCGAAAAGTGGGAAAGCACCACCCATGATGGCACGGAAGAAAGCATTGCCGGCAAAAACAGAGGCCAAGAATCTGTAGAACGACATTCCGATATAGTTGAACATCGTTTGGAAAATGATGAAAGCACCGCACATAAAGGTTCCTGCTCCAATCATAGGTACCACCCAGTGAACAGAGGGAGTAGCAGTCCAAGCCAAAATGATCAAACCCGTAGGCAGCATCACACTGCCCACGATACACAAAGGCAAGAGTACTTCAGGAGTTACCTGGTCGCCCCTAAGGATTCTCTTGGTGAAAACACGGTAAATGATGGGGATGTAGAAACAGAACCCAACGAAAATGCCCACAATGAGACACACGTAACTTGCACCCATTTCCACCAAAGTGAAGCCGTACATCTCGTAGAACACAATCGGGAACGCCTCGAACCACAAGTAAATGATGGCGTACAAAAGACCCAAGTAGACGTTGATCAACAAGACAACAGGCTCAAACATCATGATCTCAAACGGACGCCAAAAGGTCTCCACAATCACGGTGCTCGCGTCCTTGGACTCGTTCTCAATATGACCCTCACTAGTAATGTTCATGTTTCCTGTGAGTGCTCTCAATCTCTCCGCCTTTCTGTACAAGATAGTTTTTCCATAGGACTCTGGAAGCAAAAAGCTCAAGACCAAGAAAAGAGCACCCGAGGCAATACAAATGAACCAGAATGGCCAGTGGTATCCACCTGCCACCACAAGCGCTGCTCCGATAACAGGACCCAAAGTAGGCGCACATACTGCACCAGCAGCCCAACCAGCAAGTGACATTGGCATATAAGCAACCGGTGTGACGTCACCAACACTGGCACCACCAGTAGCTAAACAGGGACTGGCGACGAACCCAGCAAGGAAACGCAAAACACTCAAGGAAGCAATGTCAGTCACCAAGGCAGTGGGAATCTGGAGAATGAAAAATATGAACAAGGTCACAATGTAAATCGAAGTCCTGCCAAAACGCGCGTTTTCAGACAATGGAGACAACACCATTGGGCCGATACCGTAGCCAAAAACAAAGAGAGTCAAAGGTAGCGTGGCCAAGACTCTGCCCACGTTCATGCTCTCCATAATTTCATCTATTCCGGGCGTGTAGATGGCAGAGGCCATGTAGACAAACGCAGTCAAGATACCGATTTTGAAGACGAAAAGGAACTTATAAATAATCGGCCAGTTGTAGGGGTTCTCGGGATCGTCGTCGCCATCCCAGGTGACGATAATCCTGTTATCTTGAGGATCCACAGTTTTGTCGCTTTCTTCCAGCGAGGGCCTATCAGTACCGTCACCGATAGTCTCAGAAGAAGACGACATCAACTTAGCACGAGCCAATTCATCGTATATATCAGGGACCACGTAAGAGGGTGAGTCCTCCTTGTAAGTTAACACCCTTCTTTTGGAAAGATGGTAGATCACCTGGCCCCAAAAGGAGTCTCTCAAGATTTGTTTTAGCATTTGATGTCTTCTAAACGCGTAATCAGGTGTCAGAAGTGACAGTCAATAGTAGCTTGTGGAATTAAATAGGCAGTCAGAAGGTATTAGAGACCGGTATTAAGAAAGTTGATAAGATGTAGATGAGCACAGAAGCAGCGGGCTTCGAAGATATTTATACAAGGGCAGGAGGTGGCATTTGTCATTGTTCCGGAGATAAAAATTCTCTCGGGTGGAAATTCCATCGGACAAATGACGTTTTTAGAAACTTTACTTCTTAACCGCAGGGCACGTATGCACTACGGAGATGACGACTGTGGATGCCGCGGCATTGTCTTGCATAATGGTGCTTTGGTGCGCGAGGCTGACAAGTTTATTGCGGCTTTAGTCTCAATCGGGAGCGCGGCTAGCTTGGGGTGGCAAAGGAAGCCCCACGACGGAATTTGGTGGAAGGCGCGCGGGGCGGAAGACTTCCGAATGTGGCTGTGGTGATTTATAAGCGACCCACGCGTAAGGGATTCACTACCGAACATAAGAGAATTTTTCTTTTTTTTTTGGGTCCCCTTACATAGCCATCTTTCAACTCCAAGCTTTTCTCATGTCAAAAGTAGTAAAAAAAAGACAAAACTACGGAGAACAACGAGAATATACTAGTCATCAGACGACGCGTGCAAATGGTTTCACTTTGCTCTATGTCTACATGCACACTATACCGAGTTATCTCCGGGTGCGAGGTTCCATCTGTTTAATCTTGATATGTTTGTAAGCAGCCTCCACGGAGCTACCTGATGCAGGTCAGAGATAAGATTAGATAATCTTCATCCTACGTTCTTTGTATACTCCGTTCGTCGTCAAAATTGGAATTGTCTCTTCCCTGGCGCCACATTTGCAACGGGTAGGTTGCTGCGTTCTAGAAACCGAAAGTAGCACCCGGCACTCCCCCAATAAAGAATAAAAAACAGAAACCTACGGTTATTTTTCTTAATAATGATTTCTTTCACGAATTTCACTATTGAATAGTCAAAGAGAATCTCTGTCGCGTTGTATTCTCGTGATAGTAGAAGTGCTTATTCTGCGAGTCTACGTACAATCACTTCACCTAACTTTACAGATATGTCTCCTGATACTTCCCATAGGGGATTCAATGACCTCCCCCTGAAATCGCAACCCTAACCGTGAAATGAGCCCCAATGGCTCTCCAATGATCTTCTTTTTATGACTTTAAGACACAAATTACAAGTCGCCAGAACACGATCCCAAAACGTAGATATACAGAAAACCCTCGAAACACGTCTCGATAGCGCTCTGAGGCATAGAGAGGTCACTTTCTTATTTTTCTTTGACACAAATCGTATTACAGTTGACACGAAAATTGACTCATCAAAACTAGACATTCTTCGCTATTTGTAAATCACCCTGTCCAGCTCCGTAACAGGACTCTAACTTTCTCAATCTTGCAAGAGGAAGAAAAAGCTGATGTCCTATCAAAACTAAGTATTTATTTCACAAAAAAAGGTGTCTTTTCTCCAAATTTCACGAAATAGGGATATGAATAATTTTCAACCTCTAGTCGAACACCCGCCGTTTGTCGTTTTGCAGGTGCTCCAGTGGCGCAGTGGTTAGCGCTTCGTGCTTATAGCTGGTTTACGACTTGGTTATACCAAAGTCACGGTCGTGTGAGGAACGCGATGGTCGTGGGTTCAAACCCCTCCTGGAGCATTTGTCTTTTTTCTCAACTTTATCGATCGCACTTCTCTGTGGAGTGCACACAACCCCGCAAGGCATCAACCTCTTCTCAAGATTTTTATACTTTTCAACTCCATATCTACATCCAATCCCCTAAACACACATAAAATAATTCGAACCTAGCAAAGATGGCGTCGACAATCAGGTTCCTCATGGAACTGTCGGTCCCCGAATTGAAGGATCTCGAGACGAAAGGACTTTTCGACAAGAAGGAAATCACCATGATCATGAGAAGAAGAACCGATTTCGAGCACAGAATCGCCGGCCGAGGATCCCAGCCGAGGGATTTTGTGAAGTATAGCGAGTTTGAAATAAACTTGGAAAAACTTCGAATCAAGCGGTACCAGCGGCTTCGCAAGGCCGAGTTGATCGACGCGAAACCCAGTATCTCTGACTGGGCCGGGTTCAGGAAAATCATCTTTGTTTTCGATAGAGCAGTGAGACGGTATCCAGCGGATCTCGAGCTCTGGTCCAAATATCTCCAGTTTGTGAAGGAGAAAGACGCCATAAAGATCGTGTACCGTGTGTACGCCAAGCTTTTACTGTTGCAACCAAGAAACGTAGATGCGTGGCTCTCCGCAGCCAAATATGAATTTGAGACAAATGCTAATGCCAAGGCCGCGCGTGAATTGTACCAAAGAGCATTGAGATTGAATCCAGAAAGCAGCAAGCTCTGGCTTAGTTATGCCCAATTCGAGTTGTCCTACGTGTCCAAATTGCTTGCCAGAAGACAGGTCATGGGCTTGCTCACTGAAAGACAACAGGAGGAAGATTTGCAGACACAGGCTGCGGATTTCAAAGACAGGTTGGCGAAGGTGCCCGCGGAGGACGACAGCTTGGAAAACAACGCAGATACTATTAAACTTGACGACGAAGAAGAAGAGGAGTTGAAGGCCAGTTTGGCTCTGTTTCCCGAGGCCGACATGAACGTTTTGGGTAACCCGGACACGAACCCGGTGCTCAAGGGTGACATCGCGCTCACAGTCTTCGATTTGAGCATCCCTGAATTGCTCAAAAATGTGGCCAGCGACTTGAGGGAGAACCGTGTATTTGAACTAGCCGAGCAGTATCTCGCGCTCTTCGACAAGTTCGAGAACTTGAACAGAGACTACTTGAACTACCACGTGCTATCATACTTGCAAAACAGCTACGGCGCGCATCCACGCACAATCATGCTCGATATCACCCTCCCTCTCCGCAACGTCAAGGTGACAGATGCCAACTTGGCCGAGGTGCTCCAGCTTTCCGTGAACAAGTACTTGGCCTACAAGCTGAAGGCACGGTCTGCGACTGATAAACGGGAATTGGCCAGTGACTACATTACCTTCTTGAATGACACGTTTGTGAATTCCGCAGAGGAGAAGTCTGAGCGCACGGCCCAGCTTTTGAAAGCGATTATCCTGAAGTGCCAGTAAGTGCCAATAAGTACCGAAAACGCTCAGTCCTGCTTCGAAAGACCCGATTCCTTGTCCAAGAGATGGTAGCCCTTGGATTTCTTGAGCCTGAAGGTGACAACTCCAGAAACTACTGCGGAAAGTACACCCACTAAAACAAGCGACACCGCAAATTGCACATAGGAAACCGGAATAGAGTACATGGGCAACTTGTAGAAGCCGTCCATAAACGGTAAGTCCGCGCCGCCCGTAGATCCCACTGGCTTGATGCTGTTAAACCAGCGCACAGCCAATTCTATAGTCAACGTCTCACCGATCGTCAAACGTGTGGCGTTTGTGCCCGCAGACCACGCTATGGCGTTCACGATGGTCTGTTGCTCGGGCTTACCCGCCATTGGCCTCGTCACAACCATATTCATCTTAGGATCTATGTCCATGTGAGAGTTGTGAACCTCACCCTTAAGGTTGAAAGTCAACGGGATATACGCGCCGCCCAGCTCCAAATAGTTGGCCTCTGAGCTTACAGGGATACGGCAGCTGAAAGGGGCATCTTCGTGGACGTATAACTGGAATAGATGGTAGAGCTCGTCGGTGAATGAAATGGTGCAGTTGACATCTTCAGACACTCCGTAACGGAACGTGAGTGGCTTGCCGGTTTCCTTGCATGTTGGAAACGCCTTGTAAATGATGCGATCATTGGAATCGAAGTTGTGCTCGCCGTTGTCGATGTTTCTGGAAATACAGTCGATCAACACGTCCTGGCCAATGGAGTAGGGCTGGATCGTGGGGATTTCGCCCTTTCGCGTGAGCGGGAAGAACTGCGCGGTATTTCCAGCTATGGCGAAGGGTGCGAGAACAAGGGACGCGGTGGTGATAGACGAAAATTTCATATTTGTTTTTAGTGGTCGTGGGTCAGGCAACTTGCGTGGCTCGTATGGGGTATCAGTAAATTCTGGAGGAGTTTCTTCCTTTCGCTTAGATACAGTATTGAAGAGTGCCGCGGAGACTATTTCTGAATAATAGAAACTTCTGAATCTGTTGTTTCACTCAATACGTGATAGTTTACGGTTTGTTCTTCGTTGGTTCTCGCCAGGTCTTGAACGCGCGCTGGTCGGAGGCCACTGCACACTTCGTGTTTCGCAGCCGAATGGGTCAGTCAAGAAATGAGATTGAAGAGCCTGGAATACTATATATAAACGTATATGTATCATTTTTTTAAGATGGTATCCGTAATGCACAGATTTTTTATTGTCTCAGTGTTTGTCAGACATTTCGTGAGATTCTTTTATGGGGATGGTGCTTTTAACGTATGTTCATTGTTCATGTTATGCGAGACCTACGATCCATTCCCTCAACAGTCCGTGATGGTCGCCTTTATTCCTATCGGTTCCAGGCAGGGACCACGGAATAGATCTAAATTCAAAATAGGGATTGTGAGACTGCAAGTGACGTACTCACCGGAGCTATCAAACGTGGACCTTCGTTTAGAAAGTTGGCCCTCAAATTAATGGCGACCGAGGGAGTGAATCTTGAGCTTGAAGAGGACAAGCTGTCAAAGCCTGCCCAGAAGCATATAACCATTTCCAAGTGGCTTCGCTAGGCACTCCAACCCCTATGTATCCACTTGAAGTTTGAGTATTTCGACACCTTTCTCATGAAAGTACCCTTATAGATGAGTTGCTATTATAGCCGTCACTGTCAATCAGCGACATCAAACCCACCCACCACAGCTTCCGTAGCCCAATTTATTCTGTCTACCCAAGTCTATCCCTGCGAGCACCAGCCCATCAGCACAAAGAACTCGTAGATTTTCGACGCCTTGTTCACGTCGATCTTCAAGAACTGCCGTGCATCTTTCTTCTTGAGCACACCGTTGTTTTTGATCGCCTCCTTCATGAGCTGTGTCTTGATTGCAAAGTACGGTTTGGGCAAGATGCGGAGCGTGGAGCACAACTGCTTCTCTTCTGCAGAAAGCAACTCGAAATCCGTGGCGTGGGAAATGTCGAGCGGCGCACGCACATTGCTGGTATTGATTTTGGGTTTATACGGCGGCTGAGGTGTGTTCAGTTTCCGGACCCCGTTTCCTGATAGCAGCGACGTGGCAGTTCGTGCAGCTAGTCCGGAGCCGTTGCCCATACGCTGGTAGTGCGCCTGGCGAATGAGCTTATCTTTTTCGAATTTGGTGCCGTCTTCGAGTGTGGTGATTCCGTTGCGCCTCCACGTTTGCAACTGGTGTATGCGCATGCGGCAGCGAAGCTCGGTGAGGATATCGCTGGAAAACTCGTCGAAGTCCTGCGGCGTCATGATCCGGATGAATGCGTTGATTTTCTTCAAGTACTCCTTCTCCTCCTTCAGCTTGCGCTTGTCGTTGGAGATGTTTTTGCGGTATTCGAGCAAGCCGTTGGCGATCAACACCCGCTTGCGCTCCGCACGCGTCGTAAGACGCGAGTTGTATATATCTAGAATGGTCAACTTCAACTCGATATCGCCGGCCGAGTCCTCTGGATCAAAGAGCATATCCTTAATTGGGACCTCCGCCTCGTTTTCCGCCTCGTGGTCAAATTCTAGCCGGCCCGGCATGTAACCTTGCACCTCGTGACAAAGGGGTACAGAAACAGCAGGTTTGAGTTTTGGCGGCGGCAACGGCATGGTTTTGCGTTCCTCTAGCCTGGCCTTCCTGGTCTGGAGGAAATCCGCCGCGGAAATTTCTGAGAAATCCTTGTTCATTTCGGGTAGCGGGTAGTCCTTGGAGTCTAGGTAAATCAGCGTATAGTGCACTGCGACCTCGTCTTTCAGCCGGTGGCCAATGTGGTCGGCAATGTCCTGCCAATTGCCCAAACCAAAGTTTTCACATCCCTGGATGAGGTGCAACTCCTCGTCGGCGCCCCAGTCCTTATCGAAAATGGGATACGTGTTTTGCTCTATGATCTGGTAGTCGTGCCATGGCTTATGGTCTAGCGTGGTGGAGCCCGAGGCAAAGCACGGCACGCAAAGATCGTAGTCCGTGCAGATGGCGCATTTGATTCGTATTCTGTTTGTGCAGTCGGACGAACACACGTCACAGTGGTAGAGCCGCCCCTTCTCCATATTGTGGGGCTAAGAATGGTGTTTAAGTTCTGAAGTTGAGATTTGAATGTGCACCTCGCTCGCGCAGGTCACGTGCGCACCACTGGGACACGGCAGTACCATCCGATATTCATTGGGAAAAAAGGAGTGAATATTTGGAGATGTTGGGGCTGAGATAGTTATGTCATGCTGAGTTTTTTTCTCTGTATTCTGATTCTGTCATGATTGCCGAGTGGTGGTGGACGCATTGCTGCAATATGCTGGGGCAGATTTGGTGTGAGGAGATGACGATATGGTTAAGACGTGTTTGTTTTTCGTGAGGCCAGCTTTCATAGGTATGAAAGGTATATTTTTGTGAGATTTGACGGAAGGTGAGAGTAAGGTCAAGTTAAGTGCCAGTCTCCCTTTGCTTGAGGCTTGCAATCTCCCACTGCACGAACTTGCGTACTGAGAGCGGTGCCTTAGACCCTCTCCGTGACAAAATCCAGATCCCTCAACTTGATACAATATAGCTCAATTTTTGCAGCAATATTCTTTTTTGTGGTGTTTCCTTTTAAATTTGAGATATAAGACCTGAGGGACGTGTTCATCACGCTTGAAAGCGTGCAGAAAGGTCTCCGTTCTCATATAAACAACTCTCCTTTTTCTTCCTCGTGGTCTTATTATTTGATTATATCAAGCGAAAGGGACGTTTTTGAAACGTTGCTATCTGTTTATATTTCGTGTAAATTGCTCGTGGAACCGTTTCGCCAGCCGTGAAGACAAAACCTCCAACGAAATAATAGTCTCGTCAATCCTAAAAACCACTAAAGGAAGCATAAATTAGAAGTGAGTCTGAAATTGAGAGCCAAAGGGTGTAAATCTGAGCTTCTGGTCTTATCAACGCCATGGCCTACCTTACGTGTGCAATGGTTGCAAATTCCGTTCGAGGAAGAGGAAGTGGAAGGGAGCAGGGAGCGCAAATCAAGCTGTCTTCAACTTTTTCTTTACATACGTAGAGATTCATCTTTTTAAGAAAACCGAGTAATTGGCTTTAGGGTTCTATTGATTTGACAGCCATTTTGAGTTTGTCGTATGTCATCGTATGTCATGTCGTACCATCCGTACAAGCTGACTTGTCATACATCGAGCAACGTTGCGCATCATATCAGACAAACATAACTTTTGAAATCTTGCTTTGTAACCAGAAATAAAGGTTGGCTGCTCTAAACTAGATCGTTGATGATAAACTGAAGCCCTATAAAAAGAGACTGTGAAAATAACGATTACCCCAAAACAGTCAGAATGGAACTGTGGAAGCTAGCCTGACCGAAGCCCTCGCCTATCCGCTCATACACGGACACACCTTCACTACGTAATCCTACCTTTTCGAAAGACTGTTGACTGCAGTTATTAGTTCATCTACCAGCGCACGTGAGCGGGATCATGCGCACTAATCCGGGTTTACGATTGCGGACCAAGAAAAAACCAAGTCACAACCGATCACGTGCTGACTCGCACCCTGATCCTGCACTCCCAGAGCGAAAAAAAATTTCGTCCTCTGTATCCACCTATCTCATTTCTTAACCTTTTTGAAATCTTCTCCTTAACGAACATCGAAAAACATCAAAAATGGTATGTGGCCCCGAACCCAAACTCAAACAAGACGACAAAGAGACGATTCGTAATTGAAGCAAATGAGAAACGAGCGCATATTATAAGATCCCCAGCCTCTAAAACAGCATATCAAAACCCGTCCCGCTATTCCGAACGGCTCTGTGAATCCTATTCCGATATTGGAAACACCCCAAATGATATCCAAATGAAGCCCTGACAGTAAAAGAACCAGTCCGGCGGCTTTTCCAATCATGAATACTTTCATCGCCCAAGATTGATGCATTCGGTTCCATCATAGATAACATCATACCTTTAATCCATCCACGGTTTTCATAGAGCGCTCGAAACACCCTTCATTTCAACTTCCATTTGCCAATATGCGTCTTGCCCCCTCACCCCATCCAACTGAATACTAACTTTCCAGGGTCGTGTTAGAACTAAGACTGTCAAGAGAGCCTCTAAGGTTTTGATTGAAAGATTCTACCCAAAGTTGACTTTGGACTTCGAGACCAACAAGAGATTGACCTCTGAGATCGCCGAGATCCAGTCCAAGAGACTCAGAAACAAGATCGCTGGTTACACCACCCACTTGATGAAGAGAATTCAAAAGGGCCCAGTCCGTGGTATTTCTTTCAAGTTGCAAGAGGAGGAGCGTGAGAGAAAGGACCAGTACGTCCCAGACGTGTCTGCTTTGGACTTGTCCCACACCAACGGTCAATTGGAGGTCGACGCTGAGACCGCCGACTTGGTCAAGACCTTGGGTTTCAAGATCCCATTGCAAACCGTTGCCATTTCTTCTCAGAGAGGTCCAAGAAGATTTGCTAAGAGAAACTAAGCATTTGTTCCATAGTAATGTAATGTATATTGCCGAAAAATAGCAATCGTTAAGTCAAAAAGTGTGTAGTGTAGCGAAGGCAGTGGTGGATGGTGCCATGGTGAGCGAACACAAGTCAGGTAACTATAGATACTACATACGTATCGATTATAAGTCCTTGAAGACAATACATAGAATTTTAGAAAGTATTACAACAATGAATTCTCTCATCGACGGTATTGTAGCACTCTGATCTAAGAGGCTAGTTTAACATGAGTGCGCATCTTGACCCATCTGTGTGGCATGCACTCGCAACAGAAACAAAGCACCAACAGAATCCTATACACTCAGTGCAATTCAGACCTTTCATTCTAGAACAGCAACTTCTCTATCAGAGAAAAATGTAGCACCCCCCTCTGGCCCAGAACACTATAGCTTCAAGCTATTATCAGATGTACGGGTGTCCCACAACCAATGGGGGCACCGCGTTTTCGGTTTACGCAAGAGGCCAGAAAAAAAAGACGCTCCATAGCTAACAGAGAATACAACAACGTCTCTACACTGGCCAGTTCTTTCCGCAAATCCCATAAACCCCCTCCCAACCACATAGGGATTCTCCTCTCTCGCACACATATATATTCCCGTTTCCATTGCATCGATGTTCCGCTACATTCCCAAGAAATTCGCCCCGGCTGGCTCGCTCTCCATGCCTTGGACCGCCGTGAGAAACAGCAGCATAATTTCCGTACACAGAGACATCAAGGAGGACAACCAGCAGCTCCCCTTTGAGTTTAGCTCCGAGAACTTGAAACGCGCCAAGGAGATCATTGCCAAGTACCCACCTCAATACAAGAAAGGTGCGTGCATGCCTCTTTTGGACTTGGGCCAGCGTCAGTTGGGCTTTACGTCGATTTCTGTGATGAACTACGTCGCCAAAATGTTGGACATGCCTCCTATGAGAGTCTACGAGGTGGCCACTTTCTACACCATGTACATGAGACAGCCAATGGGCAAATACAACATCCAGGTGTGCACAACCACGCCATGCCAGTTGTGTGGATCTGACGAAATAATGAAAGCTATCACGGACCACTTAAAGATCAAGCCGGGCCAGACCACGCCAGACAAGATGTTCACGTTACAGGAAGTCGAATGTTTGGGTGCATGTGTGAACGCACCCATGATCGCCATTGACGACGACTTCCACGAGGACTTGACTGCTGAGAAGACTGTCGAGCTCTTGAAGACCTTGCAAGCAGGAAATCCTTTGGAGAAAAGAGGCCCCGTTTCTGGCAGAGACACCTGCGAGCCATTGAGCGGCAGAAAAGTGCTTCTCAGCGCAGAGCCAACGGATATCCGTAAACTCACCAGAGCTGACTTGTAGTTCCATGATAGACTGGCGCAGCCACATGCATAAACACTTCTTGTACTAATAAACAAAAGAAAGGTATTATTGACTGAGGACCATACTGTGTGGTACTCATGCAGGTAAATCAAATGATTTATAGTACAGGTATTCTCTATAGTAAATGCATACTCTATGGTACAAGATGAGCGTCGACTCACCCTAAAGCTTAACAGCAAAAAATTCGTAGTGACGTAGCTGGAGAAAGTCTTCTTGGTTAATCAGTGAAAATCGACGAGAACAGCCACAGCCACAGCTCTCGCTTGGCTACGAATTTGACCAATTTCAATAAAAAAGGGAAAAACATACCAATCCTCAAGCGAGCTCTACACATTATCTCTTAGATCTGTCACAAAATACAAATACCGGTGTTTCCCCAGAAAGGACATTCCGGTAGCGGCCGAGTCACGTGCGATAACATTTGATCTCGTGCTTTCGTGCGATCGCAGTGACTAATATAGACTCCTGTGATAGCGAATCCGGTACGTGGGAAAATGGACACCATAGTCATCAACATTTTTGCGTTCTTTTCCAACCGGTTTGTTTGTGTAGAATATCAAAATATTCACCCAAGAACAACAGAAGATCTTACATATACACATCAGCCACACACATTATGTCAAAGCAGTACAAGATAGAAACGGAATTGGTGTTTTCCAAGTCCACCGACCAGCATAATGCCAGTGTCCCTCCGTTATACCAATCTGCTACTTTTAAGCAGGACTCCTTGTCGAACATGGGCGAGTACGACTACACCCGTTCGGGCAACCCGACCAGAACTTTTCTCCAGAACAAAATGGCTGCTATCATGAAGGCCACGCAGACGTTTGCGGTGACGTCGGGCATGGGGTGCCTTGATGTAATTGTGCGTTTGCTCCAGCCCGGCGATGAAGTCATTGCGGGAGACGATTTATACGGCGGCACGCACAGATTGTTGACGTATTTGAACAGCAAAGGTGACTTGAAAGTGCACCACTACGACACCACCAACACCGAGCTCATTAAGAGCAAAATCACGAAAAACACCAAGATGATTTTCTTGGAATCGCCCACGAACCCCTTGATCAAGGTATGCGATGTCAAAGCTATCACTGACCACGCACACGCGGTGAACCCAGATCTTTTGGTAGTATTTGACAACACTATGATGACACCTTTGTTGATGACACCGTTGGACTTGGGGGTCGATATCCACTACGAGTCCGCCACCAAGTACTTGAACGGCCACCACGACATCATGGCCGGGATTATTGCCGCACGTGACCCGAAGTTGGCCGAGAGAATCTACTTCGTAATCAACTCAACGGGCTGTGGCTTGAGTCCCTTCGACTGCTGGTTATTGTCCCGTGGTTTGCGCACGTTGGCGGTCCGCGTGGAGAAGCAGCAGCAAAACTGCATGAAAATTGCAGAGTTCTTGCAACTGGTCGGTTTTAAAGTCAGGTACCCGGGCCTTAAGTCCCACCCGCAGTACGAATTGCACCAGAGCCAGTGTTCTGGCGCCGCGGCGGTGCTCAGTTTCGAGACCGGCTCGATCAAACTATCGGAAAAAATCGTCGAGTCTACGGATATTTTCGGGATTGCCGTGTCATTTGGCTGTGTCAACTCGTTGATCTCCATGCCCTGTAAAATGTCGCACGCGTCCATCGATGCCAAGACGAGAGAAGAAAGAGACATGCCCGAAGATTTGATCAGATTGTGTATCGGTATCGAGGACTGCGGCGACTTGATCCAGGACTTGACCAGAGCTTTGTTGAAGAGCGGTGCGGTCAAGCTCAACGACAAGGACGAGTTGTTCAACGCCACTTCGTTGCAGCCAAAGTTGTAGTGGCTGTTACCAGATGCTTGATACTAGACAGGGGTAGTTGGAAGTTGCTCCGACTAGCGTATTTATGTGCCTCCAACAGGCGTCATGAAGTTCGTGGCACGGTGTGCGTCAGGAGAGTGCCGTGAAAATGAAAATTCCTCCAACAGGTTTGTGAGTTCACGTCTGTTTTTACAGTATAGTTTTCGCCAGTCAGCAGCTCGTTGATATAGCGAGCTGGTGTATTATGACGGGATCTGGCGGAGACGAACGTATAAATATACGATACAAATATACGATATAAAAGTAGAATAGAAGTAGAAAAGAGAAGGTAGCTTGTTAGCAACGCGCAAGGAAGATCTGGCTTCAGGATGATGGATAATGTAGATTGCCAACTTCGTCGAGGAACGCATTTCAAGGTGATTCCTCAAACGAAACTTAGATGCACTGGTTCGCCCCTGAAGTCAAACTTAACCGTAGTTGCCACATTCGGCTATTCCTAATCCATGGGATCGAAGATTATTAAGGTGCCCTACTACGCTGCGCGCATCTATAAGAGAACTCCGTAACGAATCCCTTTTAATTCTGTCGAACCACAAGATTTGAAAATGAAGCTGTGCTACTACGATAGAATTCTTCCTCGATTCTCTCACTTTGTTCTACTTTTCACAATCCCATATTAATCGCCACAAGGGATTCTCATACCTATTCTCTCTGCCTTACGTGTCGCCTGCACTGACGCGTGCGCGTAACGTATAGTGAAACTCGTCTACGTGCCAAAGAAAACTCCACGTCTTTTTGAATCTCCATCAAACACACGCAGTGACCCAAAAGATACACCAAAAAAATGTCCGAAACTTACGGTGTCGTTCCCGGTGTGTTAAAAGAAGCCCTCTCGAAAAGCACCAGCTACAAATGGGTGGGCAAGCCGCTCCGTGTGCAGGTGACCAACTCAAAAGTCATCAACGAGGCAAATGCCGCCGAAAGACGCTACAGATGCGTGTTGA
Organism: Metschnikowia kunwiensis; assembly: GCA_030583255.1. Taxonomy (NCBI): domain Eukaryota; kingdom Fungi; phylum Ascomycota; class Pichiomycetes; order Serinales; family Metschnikowiaceae; genus Metschnikowia; species Metschnikowia kunwiensis. Next base: position 230,571 of record JAJMHQ010000014.1, read on the forward strand.
GTGATGGCATGTATTCCGTACAGGGATTGATTGATTCCAGCTGTAACGCATACTTGGAGGCCAATGGATTTGCGCGTTATTCGATTATGTCGGTGAACCAGTTCACCATAGCCAAGACGATGAAGAGGATTCTCATCATCTCGAGCCTTACCGTAGAAGTGCCAAAAGCAGAGAGAATAGGCACCGAGGTCACCAGTCTCGACCCCTATTTCGACCTGCACCCGGAGGAGGATTTGGCCTTGGGTGCCATTGGCAGTAATGGTCAAAATACTCCACAGCCCCAGGCCAGCCATGTTCAGCCAGCGGCTAATTTTGCCACCGCTCCTGCTCAGGGGCAACGTGCCAGGGGTGCCGGCTCAGAGAAACCGGTCAACCCGATCGAGTCGTTGTCGCCCTACCAAAACAACTGGACCATCAAGGGCCGTGTTTCCTACAAGGGCGACATCCGCACGTGGTCCAACGCGAAGGGCGACGGCAAATTGTTCAACGTCAACTTCTTGGACGAATCTGACGAGATCAGAGCTACGGCGTTCAACGAAATGGCAGATAAGTTCTACAACTTATTGGAGGAAGGTAAGGTGTACTACGTTACTAAGGCACGTATCCAGCAGGCCAAGCCCAAGTTCTCGCACCTCAGCCACCCATACGAGTTGTCTCTCGACAAGGACTCGGAAATCACCGAGTGTTTCGACACCGCGGACGTGCCCAAAATCAACTTCAACTTTGCCAAGTTGGATGCTGTGCAGAACTTGGAGAAGGACTCCATTGTGGACGTCATTGGCGTGATCAACGTGGTCAACGACGTGTTCCAGATCACCGCCAAATCGACGGGCAAGCCCTTCAACAGAAGAAACGTGACCATTGTGGACGACTCCAACTTCGCCATCGATGTGGGATTGTGGAACGCCACCGCTGTGGATTTCAGCATTCCTACCGGATCCGTGGTCGCGTTCAAGGGTGTCAAAGTGCAAGATTTTGGCGGCCGCTCGTTGACCTTGACCCACTCTGGAAGCATTATGGCGAACCCCGATATTCCTGAGGCGTACCAGTTGAAAGGATGGTACGACAACAAAGGTGTCAGCGAAACATTCAAATCTTTGAAGGTGGAATCTGCCAGTGCGTCTGAGCCCTTGAGCCGCAGAAAGACCATCGTTCAGGCCGAGACTGAAGGTTTGGGAGGCAGCGAAAAACCGGACTATTTCTCCGTCAAGGCCTCCATCAACTACGTCAAGGCAGACAACTTCTGCTACCCTGCGTGCAACAATGAGGTCACCACCACCGGCAGAGGACCCTCGCCTTGCAACCGGAAGGTGATCCAGGAAAGCGACGACCAGTGGAGATGTGAACGGTGCAACTTGACGTACCCTGAGCCGCACTACAGGTACATTTTGAGCGCGTCGATAGTCGACCACACGGGCCAGATCTGGGTTACGTTGTTCGACGAAGAGAGTATCAAGTTGTTGAAGGTCAGTGCGGGTGAACTCATGAAAATGAAGGAGAGCGAGGATAATGGAGAGTTCACCCGGCTCATCAACTCCGTCACCATGAAGGAGCTCAATTTCCGGGTGCGGGCCAAGCAGGACAGTTACAATGGGCAAACCCGTGTGCGCTACCAGGTGAACTCCGTCGCGGACCTCAACTACGATGCGGAGTGTACCGCGTTGGCGAAGGGGTTGGAGGGGGTGCTCTTGAACTAGGGTGTTTGTTTGAGTTTGTATTAAATAGCCGAATGTGCTTAGGAATAGTTTTGTCGTTGCCGTATCCGTTCATCGTGGTATTTCTTTCACTCGATAGAGTGGCTTCTTATACTTCTTATCTGATATCGTATCTGACATCTTTGGTAAGCCTATAAGTCTGCTCATGATATGTCTCAAGAGATTAGTCTGGATAGTGCTAATCATATCCATTGACGTTCTATATTATCTGGGTATTGTACTCCACGAACCCGTTCACGCCGAGCCAGAACAGCTTGAGCACGTCGTTTGCCGTGCGGCGACCTCGCGTCACCATCAATTTATGGACAAACAACTCGAGTTCTTTGGCTCCAACTTTCTGCACCAACACGTCGTCGTTAAGTGTGTTCGAAAGGCAATTCTTAAACTGCACAGGGAACTTGGCAATCAAACTCCGGAATATACTGTAGTAGTACTCTAGGTTAGACCGCGCAGCCCTAGCAAAAGACGCAACCAAACCCGACGTGACGATTTCCACGAGGTTCATTTCCGTGAATATCCTCTGGCACTCCAGATGATCGTCGCTTGTTCCTCGCCTCATGCTGAGAAGACTGGACCAGAATCTCAGAATAGACTTCACCACAAACAGCTCGTTTGCAGCCAAACCCTCCACGGCAAACTGTAGAACAGTTGAACGAAACACATCGGTGTATATGATGAGCGAGGGCCTGCATTCCAACACTTTAGAGAACAAGTCAATGGCACTTTTAATCATGTCCGGGTCAGTTTTCAAAAAATCGAGTCTATTGGTGAAGATGCATTGCACCACCTGCTGCATCAACCCAGGATCTAGGCGTTGAAACTCCACGCTTGCCAAGCACTCTACCAAACCAAAGATGAATGGCACGGCGTTGGCGTTGGTGGTAATGTCCATAAGTGCTATCGCATAGCGTAGTATTGCCTCGTTTCCCACGTCAAATGCACCACCTAGTCTTTCGCCCAAACCTGCTTTCAAGATGAGGGTACACTTCTCGACAAATATCGGCTTCTGCGCAAGAGTGGCGTTCGTGAGAGAGAACTCCTGCACTATCGAGAAGACCGCTTGCTTGATGCTATACGGATCTCTGTTCCAGAAATCGCGGTACTTTTCCTGGTCCTCCTCCAGCATGTCATCTAGAGCGTCGTCTGAGAGCGAGCTGCCTTTGGCAATGTTCACGAGACACGAGAGAAGCGAACTGAGGTACTCTTCGTGTGGCTCTGAAAGGTCCGAGGTTTCCGCAATACTCCCGATCACGGAACTGGCGGCACTTGCAATGGCCGAGACCATTCCGTAGAGAACCTTGCTGTGCTCATCCACGTCTTCGATACTTTTCGCAATCACACTGTACGCGTTGAACATGCGCAGCCGTATAAGACTGTCCGTTTCCGACCTCTTGAGCATGTCCACAACAACAGTCTCCAAGTGTGGAAGAAAGCTCACGAGATGCTCGCTGCATTCCTCGCATATTCTCATGGCCGTTTTCGAGGCGAGTAGTGCAAGTGCGGTGTGGTCGCTGTTCAATAGGAGGGGAAATATGACATTGAACACGTCGCCCAAGTGTTTGCTGCCTTCAGTGGTCTTGAAGAAAAACACGTTCGACGAGCAAAACTGCACAAGCGTTGCAAGCACAGTGATGTTCACGGAGTCGTCTGCTTTTAGTGCAGCAAATTTGGTGAGGAATCCACTTTGGAAGATCTCCGCAGCCAAGGGTGCAAGCTGGTTGGCCTGTGACTCGAAGTACACCGCGTCATCGTTGATTTTGAAAAGTAGGTACATGGTGGCCTCGGCATCTAGCAAGTTTTCGGGATGTAGATCGAGAGATGCCTGGATAAGTGAGTCGCTCATCAGGCGATAGAAGTCTGCCTTGAGCAAGGAATATACCACCAAGAAAAAGTCTGCCACACTCGTCCTGTACGAGTTGAAATCTGGTTTGATCTGATGGTACACCTGCGCATTCGGGAGGTGTAGTTTGCGCCAATATACTTTGGCCACAGTGTCGAAAAGACGCCGTTTTTCAGCCTCAAAAGCGGCCTCGAATTGCTTATCCTGTGTCTCGAACAACACCTCAAACACATCGCTGGACTCTTCGTACACACTGGCGAACTCTTCCCAAAAAAGCAACATTCTGTCTGATATCAGCTCGTCCACATAGGGCGTACCTTCTACTGCAGTCAAACGGAGTGCAAGGCCGAGAATGGACTGTGTGCTAGACTCGAGAATGGTCTTCGAGAGCCGGATGGAGTTGAGTTGCAATATCGTCAACACTAGGTCGACGTATGGAGTGCTTTCCTCTTCATAATCTTCCTCACCGAAAATCACTGCATCAACAAACGTGGTGCCCCAGGGCCCTAGGACTGTCGCGTACAATGCCTGTTTCTGCTCGTGCGAAAGAATGTTGGGGTTTAACTCTAGGATCTCGTTGAATATAGTGAGAGTCTGTGTCACGGTCTCGAGAGAATCCGAAGCTTGGCCAGATGTACCGTCGAAATGCAACGAGAGGAACTCCACCAATTCGCCAATATCGTCATACCGTGCGTCTCCGTTGATGTTTGGCAAGTACGACATCCACGAGTGTAACGTGTGAAGAGCTTGCAAGTCCAACTCAGCCAGTAGCTGATGCTGTGATTTCACGTAGGTGAGGTACTGGTACGACGTGAGAAAAAGCGGATATAGGTTGTCACGAACCGCGGCGTGGATGGGTGAACGAAAGTCGTTGCTTTTCATAATATCCTCTATTAGAATGGAAAGAAATATGAGCAACAATGCAAGTTGTGGGGCAGAGAGTCGGGCCACGAAAGATGCGAAAGCTTGGCTAGTGAGCATATCTGATCCAGGCGAGAAGATCTCGCCGAACGATAGAATCGGGTTGCTGAACGTTTGGTGGTGCTTCAAGTAAGCCAAAGAAATGTTCGACATGAGTTTCCGGATCACTAGGAGGTTTTTGTTTGTGTTTGCTGGGTCCGCAGTGAGTTTCCTGATTTCATTGAGCAGGTCAGCCACGAGCATTTGACTTTTGGTGTGATCGAAATCAGGCTGCTGGAGCACCACCGTAAGCGTCAATGCTCCAAAATACTGACATGTGGGAGAACTTTGCGATAGTAAAAAAAGTGCCACGTCGTAGCCTTCCGGAGATTTCTGTACTTCCTGGAGGAATCGCTGGTGCTCGTGCACTTGGGCAGGATCACTGCTGGTGTATAGTTGTTCGACTCTCTGAAACGTTAGTATTGGGCATGTTTCCGTATTCTTCAATGGTTACGTCTTTTACATACATTGGCCACTTGTTGATATCTGGCCAGCATGTCTTCGTGGAAGAACCTGTTCGCTTAGCGATAATTCGATTCGTATGATAAACCTGTGCGCACTACGTTACTGTGCTGCTGGAGTGCGTTGAGGATGTGATTTCGAAGAAGAAAAAAAGGATGTGGGTTTCTGACTTTATAAAAAATCCAAAGAATCGTGTGGCTTTATTTCTCATTTTTTGTCGTCGGTTTCCGTGTGGCAGAGTTCTTCATAGTACCGCATTAAGCATCCACTTAATAATAGTAGGCTGAGTTGACGAGGTCTAATGAGATTTCCACACAAGAAAGTCTTCTGCCGCGAACGCTATTGTTTAGTCTCTCCATTGGAAGAGGGTAATTACAAGGATAAATATATACGCAAGCTCAAGAAAAATCAAATTGAAATATGTCGAAGTTGAGCTTCTGGCTTTGACAAGGCAAAGCATGAACAGCCTATGATGAGGGCCGTCACCAGATTAGTGGAAACATACATGTTTTCACCATTGCGTGCCAACGTAGTCTTGCCCATACTATCCACTTAGTCAAAGTAAGATATTACACCCAGAAAAAGCGAACAAAGAACTAAACATCATAGAAGAAAAATGTACGGTTTGGGTGGTATTTCGATGTCTTCGTCTACTCGTGAATGCAACTCGGACGCTCCAACTGCACTCTCGCACTCGCAAGGTTCGGTTGCACGCCAACAATGTTGGTGCAACAATGTTTTGCAAGTTGTAGGAAGGAGTTTCTAGACGGCTTGATGGTTGCAATTGTAACAGTAATAATAATATATTTCATTGTTCTGTATTGTTCTCTATTGCACTGTGGTTTAGGAAATTGGATGGCCTAATTATAGAAACCCGCTAGCGCATCGTGTTGCACCATGCGGCTCACTTTCCTAGCGCACCAGGGCTGTTCGAGCTGTCCAATATCAAATGTGCTAATTTGTACTCAAAAGAATAGTTGCTTATTCACTCAAATCCTCCATGCCCTAAACAAACCCGGAGAATCCCTGTGCTTTATTGCGTATGAGCCTTGTCGCAGTCTTGCTGCCCGCTTATAAATGCGTAAGCTACTTGAGGCTTGGGCTGAAATTGCGCACATTGCTCTTACAGGCCAGCTATGACCGTCTCTCGGTCTTGCCTATACCTACCCCACCAAAGGCACATCTCTCTACTATGGCAATATAACCGTTTCTTCCCTGCACGTTTCCCTCTGAAACCTCTGCTTCGCTCTCCGCCTCTTTTCCGGGAATCAGGTCTGTTCCCAAAATGGCCACCCACCAGTAGGTGTACGGGTGCGGAGGCTTGCTCCACGCTCGGGTGACTTTTTCTCACTATCGCAATCACCGGTTGCCAATTAGCTAATCCTCTTTTCCGCCGAAAAACAACCCACATAGAGTGCAATACGATAATGAGGACTGCGAACAGAAGGGTCACGAGGGCTGACTGCAACAACTGCACGTGCTCCCCGGGATTGTTGTCCCGTACAAATAAAAGGTCGTCTGTGTTCGCCAAGCGTATTAACATCAAGAGAAACCTCAGCGGCAGCAGCTCGCCAAATGGCGGGTCACGTAAAGGATCCGTTTTCACAATCGACGCGGCGTCTTTGTGTTTGCCCGACGTAAAAGAAACTAACACCTCGCAGCGCTTGGAGGCGTTAAGGGGCGCCATGGCTGCAAACGACGTGGCGGTTTACATTATCCCCAGTGAGGACCAGCACCAGAGCGAGTACGTGGCGCCACTCGACCAAAGAAGAAGCTTCATTTCAGGTTTCTTGGGCAGTGCGGGCACATGTATTGTAACGAGAGATATCTGTAGTATGAACGAGGTTCCCGAAGGTTTGGCAGCTTTGTCTACTGACGGCAGATACTTTAGCCAGGCCAACGACGAGTTGGACTTCAACTGGACGTTGTTGAAGCAGGGCGCCAAGGACATGCCCACGTGGGAAAAGTGGACCGTGCAGCAGGCGGTGCAATTGTCGTTGGATTCAGGAAAAAAGGTGAATATTGGCGTGGACCCCAAATTGATCAGTTTCCTTGTCTACGAGAAACTCGCAAGTGTCATTCAGGAAGAGCTCCGGGAGAAGCCCGCCGCGCATGTGGCGCTTGTTGCCGTCAAGGAGAATTTGATCGATAAAATATGGCCGCAGTTTGAGGAGGTGCCCCCTTCTTCAGACAGTATGATCAAGACCTTGGACGTCAAGTTTGCGGGCGAAGAGGCCGCGTTGAAAATCCAGCGCGTGGCCAAGATTATCGAACAGCACAACACACACGGGCTCATTGTCAGTGCCTTGGATGAGATTGCCTGGTTGTTGAACTTGCGGGGCTCCGACATCCAGTACAACCCGGTATTCTACTCATACTTGCTCCTCACACATAAGGGCGCGATTTTGTTCGCGGACAACACCAAATTCGACAGCAACGTGACGAAACACTTGCAGGAGTGCAATGTGTCTGTGAAACCATACGACGATTTCTGGACGGAATTGGCCACCCTCGACAGGGAATTCAGCTGTACCAAGAGGTCGTTCTTGCTCGATACCAGCTCGGCCTCGTGGGAAATCGTGCGTCTGTTGACCTCCAAGTACCAGCTGGTTTCGCCATCGCCTATCGAGGACTTGAAAGCCGTGAAGAACGAAACCGAGTTGAAGGGTGCGCACAGCGCCCATTTGAAGGATGGGCGTGCGCTTGTAAAGTTCTTCGCATGGTTGGAGGACCAGCTCGTCACAAAACTGGAACTCATCGACGAGGTCGATGCAGACGACCAATTGTGGCGCTACAGAATGATGGAGCAAAACTTCGTGGGATTGTCCTTCGACACCATTAGTGCAACTGGTGCCAACGGAGCGATCATCCACTACAAGCCAGTAAAGGGCTACTGCAAGACAATCGATCCTTCGAAGCTCTATCTCAACGACTCCGGTTCCCAGTTTTATGAGGGCACCACTGACACAACCAGAACCTTGCATTTCGGCACGCCCACTGCCGCTGAAATCAAACACTACACTTTGGTTTTGAAGGGGCATGTCGCTCTTAGCAAGTTGAGATTCCCCGAAAACACGACGGGTAGCTTGATCGACTCGGTCGCGAGGCAGTATCTTTGGGATCATGGCTTGGACTATGGACATGGCACTGCTCATGGTGTTGGCTCGTACTTGAATGTTCACGAGGGTCCTATTGGCATTGGTCCAAGGCCAGGAGCTGCGAAAAACGCGTTGAAGCCGGGCCATTTGATCTCAAACGAACCTGGCTACTACGAAGAGGGCGAATACGGAGTCCGTATCGAAAACGTCATGTACGTGAAGGACGGGGACTTGCTTTACAACGGCAAAAAGTTCCTTGAGTTTGAGACGGTCACGCGTGTTCCGTACTGCCGCAAATTAATAAATGTGGCCATGCTAAGCGTTGAAGAAAAGGAATGGATCAACAAGTACCACCAAACTATCTGGAATGAGATGAGTCCAAGCTTAGAAGCGAATTCGCTTGAATTGAAATGGTTGAGAAGAGAGACGAGACCATTGTGATCTACCCCGGATTAATGATGATGTAAGAGTCAAAACAGTGAATACAATAATAGAAGTTGGTATCCTTGGTACTCCATATAGTTGGACTTAGCGGTCAGAAATAGACGCCACGTACTTGAATATATATTTTCCAGAGTCCATATGCTCTTTCAGACGGGTGCATCAGACTTCACTACCCAGACCTCATTACCCAGTGATGGCCTACATCAGAAAGAGAAGCAGAACTCTATGTGCCTTATAGATTCCCCCTCCTTTTTCATCTGTCACCTTTATACTTATTTAAAAATCATTTTCAACTTCGAAAGTTCGACCACCAACCGAATGACTGCTCCCGATCGAACGTGACCCAGTGTGTTGATTGTGCAGGTTATTCCCCCACACGAAACGGACTCTCTAATCCACGGAGTCCGCGATCGGCCCCAGTGCTGGGCCAATGAGCGCCTGACCAAATTCGCTTATGAGGTGTTAGTCCTGCACACATTCGCCGCACTGCCTGAGGGCTCACTGCTAGCCTGCGAGAAAAAAGATACCACATGTCTGAGCAATTACTAATTCCTACCACTTCTTTCTTCATCCCAAATATCGAAGTTATCAACATGTTGAGAACCCGTCTCCTAAACCCAAATGCCTTTGTGAGGTATGCCTCCCAGGAGGGCAAGATACGGTTCATGCGCACAGTACCCGCCGCCAGCCGTTCCCCTGCCGCAGATTTCGGTAGACTCAACCAACAAATACCTGCTGACCTTCCAAACAATGAATTCGCTGGTCGCTCGTGGGCAAAGCACTCTATAGACTCGCCCCTTACGGCACAATCACAATCACAAACGGAGCTGCCGAGCCCGGCTTCTCTGCGGTGGTCCAAACACTCCTTGGACACTCTGCCAGGGGCTGCCAGCAATAGTAAGCCCCAGCCTGTCTTCCCGGGGGAAATATCCATCATATCTCCGGTCAGAAGATCTAGGACTTCTAGATTCAAGAGCGCCAGGACGAGTGACAAAGAACCTGCTCAACTAGAAACAGCTCCTGCCCCTGACGCCAGCACGCACAAACCCAACAGCATAGACCAAAACACATCACAAGCATCAGAGCTTCCAAAAGTTGCTATCGAGACCCCCGCCCCTGAAACGGTCCAACTGGTGCCAGTACAAGAGACCCCAGTAAAGGCTAAGAAACCGAGGCGACAATTAAAGCCTCGGAAGGCACTTATAAGGTTGACGCCCAACGCTCTAGAAAACCTTCGTGCCTTGCTCGACCAGCCAGAACCACAACTTATTCGTATTGGTGTGAAAAACAGGGGCTGCTCAGGGTTGACGTACCACCTTGAATACGTTTCTGAGCCAGGCAAATTTGACGAGATTGTAGAGCAAGATGGCGTCAGAGTTGTCATTGACTCCAAGGCTTTGTTCTCCATTGTCGGGTCTGAAATGGACTGGATCGACGATAAACTCTCGTCACGCTTTATCTTCAGAAACCCAAACTCGAAAGGAACTTGCGGGTGCGGAGAGTCATTCATGGTTTAATCTCAGGGGTAAACTTTATACATTAGCATACGGTAATATACAAACTAGCATTTAACGAGCAATGTAGCCTATAATAGAGTTGTATTGGACTCTCGTGTACTGAAATCTGTTGAGTGGTTTGACGAAATGGGGCGGTACTTAATCGAATCGCGTTTCGGGGCATTCGAGAGCACTAATTCGTCTTTTTCCTCCGCTAAGTGACACTGAAATATGATACCAAACGAGATTTTATTCCTCTATACTTAAACAGCCTCTCAAACTAGATAGTTTTAGTTCTGGTTTGAATAAATGTCAATTCAAATTTTAACGCTGAATCGAAAAAGAAACAATATTTTTAGCACGCTGAATAATTATGATATTCGGATACTACAGTGCGCAATTTGAGAATAATAACATTTCAAATTCAACATTTGGTGCTATGTAATAGTACGTAAATCTTGCCGCCCTAGTAGAAAGGGTAGAAATAAAAGTGGAGTCTTTATTAAAAATAAAAGTTACACCAAAATAGTATATAGCTTACTTGGAGTCACCTCGACAACGCGAAGTCGCAGGTTGCCGCGATCATTTTGCACCCATTTCTCGTTTGTGGCGTCTAGCTTATTTGCGCTTTCCCTATACCTACTCTTTATTTCCGAAATAAGTATCAGCTTTTAAGATCACCTTTCATCAAGAAAGGCTACTATCTGCTAGAACTTCAAACCACTGTCTTTTGAAGTTTCACAATCAGGTCTTGCTGCTATCGTCTGCAAATTTTAAAATCGAACATGTTGATCTTTCCATTTATGGCTTTGCTTCAGTGCATTTTGCCGCTCGTATTGGCTGGCCCAGCACCTCTTTCTAAGGATAACCCAAGGAACATCGTTGCTGTGGCCGACTTCCCCGAGTCTGGCACCAACAAATTCACCAAAGGTTACGTCTATTTCACCAGCCCCAAAGGCGATTCTGTGAAGGTCCATGTGGACATGACGGGATTGCCAACGTCGGGTGGTCCCTTTGTGTATCACATCCATGAGGGTCAAATCTTTGACAAGAAAAGCTGCGATGAAGCGGGAAAGCATTTTGATCCATTCAAGGGTCTTGCCAAATGTCCTGACAAGGGTGACGATGCTTTGTGTATGGTCGGAGATTTGTCAGGAAAGCACGGCTGGATCAATGCTACCTGTTTCCAGACAGAGTATCACGATAAGTTCATATCTTTGAATCCTGCTTCAGAGTCCTACCTTGTCGGAAGGTCTCTTGTGTTCCATGATCAAAAGCTGACTCGGTTTGCATGTGCCAACATCAACCTCGCTAGTGCAGAACAATACCGGGACCTATTTGGTGCACCTGGCTCGATTTCAGATAGTCATCCAGAAACCTCAGCCAGTCATGTTGCGCCCGTGCGTGAGGTGCCAGCACCCAAGAAGCCAGAAGAGCCAAGTAAACAGCCTCCCCCAGCGGCTCCTCCAGCCACGCCAGCACCAAACCCAGCACTTCCCACGGCAACCACGCCTGGAACCTCACAACCAGCTCCTGCGCCAATCAAGGCTTCTGTACCCCCACTGACGCCTACAACTACGACTCTAAGCTCTAAGCAGACATCCACGGCAGGAATTATCGCAAATCCCACAAAGTCAGCGACAGCTGGCAGAGCCGATGGCGGAAACTACAAGTTCGTACACAAAGCCACAGATTCACAGTCACCTGCTGTTCTTCTTTCCTCCGATGCCAGTTCTGGTAGCTTCTTCAGAGGATTGATCGGCACAATCTTTGGTGTTCTTCTTGGGATCTTCTTTTAGGCACTATGTCCATTCGTTGCTAATGAGATATCTAATTACATGAGTATCGTAAAGTGTTCGTAGATGTACTTGAGCGCTCGCTTCCGAAAGAACTCGATCTTTCGCAAACAGGTATTCACTAAAGCGTGTGCAAAAAGGTGACAGCGTTCCAATTCCAAAACAGTTAGGTTTGCGTTCATGCCAGCCAAGTACCCTGAAACAAAGTAGAAGTTTAAGTGATTTTTCTGCACTCAAAGTAAGTCGCGTTTATGTCATTTGGCAATGAGCAGAAGTACTCGAGTTTTTGCATCTGCTTGAACAACTCCACCAGATTATACTTCAACTTCAAACACGTCTTGTTGCCCTGGCCGTCATTAGTGCAAATGATGCTTTCCTTGGAATATTTCTCGCCGTCAATGATAAACATGTTTCCATCCTTTCTAGAGACAAAGTCGCTCACAGCTTCGTTGGTGGCTTTCAAGGACTCCGCAGACATTTCTTTGACTTTCGCCTCGCCCTCCGCGGAAATCTGGTGCAACGTATGGGCGATATCGGACTCTCCCTCTTGCACGACTCCAACGGGATGATGGGACCGTTGCTCGATTTGAAGAGACGTGGTCTCTTTAGGTTTGGAATTGTTCGATCCAAAGGGAAGCCAGACCATTGTGTGTGTTTGTATGGAAGAGGAGGGTCCCACCTTTCTTCCCCAAGATTTGGCTAAATTGCGGGAGCCCCATGCAGGTCCATCCGAGTAGGTGATGACTAGAGACACAAGAATAGAGTCTCATTTAAAGACGCTAAGGTTTGCTCGTACTGATAAAAGCCGATGTGGTGAGCAGACTTTGTGGTCGCAAGCTTATTGTATTCTTTGTTCAGCATGTCCTCTTTGAATTGCGCGTAGAATCGCCTCACATCTTCTACCCAGCCATACGTGTGATCGTATTTGATACTCAGGGGCGTCTCTCTCTCCATCATGAGCATAGTACGTAGCACCTTCGTCTCGTGCCTGACGTCCAATGCGTCTTTTAGGTCATCGTAAAAGTTGACCTCAGGAATAGGTCCTTCCATTTCGCACGTAGCATTGAAGACAAACGCATAAGTATTGGCAAGTCTCTTGGCCAATGACTCTTCCGGCAATTTTTCGTCAAGGCCGAGTAGCATGTTACGACGAACATTGAAGTCCTGACGACTGAATCTTCGTCTTATTAAATTTCGGTAGTCGTTTTGCTGGCTTTGGCTGTCTCCCACCATAAAGCGTAGTTTAAACATACGCTTATACACGCAGGCCATTCGCTGGCGGGGCGAAAGAGTCATGAGGTACTCTGAGGAGATATGTGAGGTTATTGGCTTGGTCACCTTTAGCCGTGGGCCAATATTTGTGTAATTTAGCTTAGCTTGCATTACTTCTTTTTCTGATGTGAACAGTATGGGCCATATCTGCGCGATGCGTATCAACAGAACTACAAAGGCTTGCGGCGCGAAAGTCGGTTCACATATATCGAGGGTTCCATCTTTCTTATAAAATTCAGCTCTGGGTACGCGACCGAAAAGTTCTGTTCTGACATCCGTCTCAACAACCACCTCTCCGATCATGTCTAAAGAATTGTATTTTAGTAGTGGGACCAGCATGTTTGGTATATCCTACTCAGAGAACTTGCATCCTCAGCCGGATTCGCAGGACGACAACCTCTTCTATGTGGCCTCCTCATTGCTCAACGTATGATAAAGAGTCAACTTGATATAGTAACACTCGCTGAACAAGGATTTTTTCACTTATCGTACTAACAAGCAGATCTCGGTGGACGTCGTGGTGAATGAACACCGCCTCAAGGAAGACGGCACGCTCAATTTGCTACAGCGGCAACTCGAGAACTCGCCTTTGTGGAAATGTCTCATGTTTTCTTTATTGAACGATACGCAAAGTGAAGACCCCATCTTGAAAAATAGCGAATTGCATCTTACCTTGAGATGTAACTTGTTCCACGCCATAATCCCCGATTTGGCGCACGCACTGAACGTGCGCTTTTTGCAGCTGCTCGCGATCAAGTACGAGTACTGGAGTGCAAGCCGTGCAATTTACTTTGAAGATCTATTCGAATCCCTACAGTACCTGTTAACCTCATTGGTACTTAATCTCGAGTTTCGATTCCCGTTCATATTTTCGTATTATGGCAAACAGCTAGTGAAGATCAATTACAGAAATCTCCTAAGGAATTCTACGTTGCTCGCCACGCCACTAGACGATGCGAGCGTCCCAGACCATGGCGCGATCTTGGCCACGGTGCTTCGCAAGCTCCACCTGGCTACCCTATACGAGTTCAATACCTTAAACGTGATGAAAGAATGCGAATTTCGTTCTTGGCAGGCTAGCCTGTGCCGCAAATACACAAAATCGCCTGGGATTCGAAAATCGATCAAAATGCAGGGCCTCGACTTGCGGCCATTGCGCGACGTTCTCCCGCCCTTTGAGCAAGTCCCAGGCAAATATTGACAAGAGCTGATGCGCGTGCCCCCTCAATTACATTCCAGCCGAGCCTTGCATTTTTCTGGATCAAGCATTTTCGCGATTCCCATTTGACCCAAATCAGGATTTTTTGTAAACAGGCATGGAATGCGCAGCAAGTGCATTTGTTACATTTCGGACCCTGATCTTCTAACAGTCTACCCAGCACACTATGTCATTCTTCCAAAACTTCAACACACACTCGTTACGAACCACGAGAGGTTTCAAATTGAAACCGGGCTCCACTATATCCAGTCCGCAACACTCCGACACCTCCGCCTTCCCCCCTTTGCCCAGAAGCCAGCTCTTGTCTCAGGACTCTCCCTTTGATGATCTGAGCAACGCATTCAACACGGTCAACACTGCAACCAACACTGTTCAGAATGTGACCTCACACAAAGACATCAGGAGTTATGCTGAACAAACATTAGGCTCAGACAATGCATTAATTAATGCAGTCAAACTTCCGAAGGACGAGGACGTGAACGAGTGGCTAGCGGTGCATGTTGTCGACTTCTACAATCAGATCAATATGTTGTATGGCACCATCACAGAGTTTTGTTCCCCGCAAACTTGCCCTCGAATGATTGCTACTGAGGAGTATGAGTACTTATGGCAAGAAACCGCCTCCTCCGCAGGTGGTGGTATTACCTTGAAGAAGCCTATCTCTTTGCCAGCCTGCGAATATGTCGAGAATTTGATGAACTGGATCCAAAACTTTTTCGACAACGACAATATCTTTCCCACAAAAATAGGCGCTCCCTTCCCGCAACAGTTTCCTAGTTTGATTAAGACTATTTTCAAGCGTCTTTTGAGAATATATGCTCATATATACTGCCATCATTTTCATGAGATTTCGGAGTTGGGTTTACAGAGTCATCTCAATACAAGCTTGAAGCACTACGTGTTGTTCAGCAATGAGTTTGATTTGATTAGCAGGAAAGATTATGGTCCTTTGGAGGACCTCATACAAACAATGTTGAAGACGTAATGGTGAGCACAATAATGGATGAAAAGCAATACCACGACCAGCGAGTGATCGTACTCGCATTACCTATCATGATGCTATAAGAGCTCCAACTCTGCCATCATACAAAGATGATCAGATGGGTACATGCCCGGTTGGGGCAACCCTAGTCCCATTTCGTCATTGGCGGGCATTCTGAGCAAGCTCAAAAGCTTCATATCAGAAACTTTGGTGAATTTTTTCAAGCTGTCTACTTCCTTGTTGTCAGTGTGTTTCCACTCACAAACAATGCAAATGTAATCGATGAGCCCCTTCCAAGTATCCGTCCAATTAGAGAAAAGAGGTTCATTCCTGTTGTTGTCTAGCCCAGAATTCTCCGGATGGACTAGCTTGTAAGCTACTGAGTATAATGAAACAGCTCTCAAATCAAGACTGTTGTGCAAATTCTGAATCTTCGAGATCTGATACAATGTTTCAGGTGTGAAGTTGAAAGTCTCGGGGTCAGGGTTTTCATCCTCACGATCTGTGGTTTCGAGCCAGTTATGCACGATAGACCTTCCAAGTCCGTTTTTGGTCATGCCGCTATATTCTATTGGTTTTTCAGTGACTGATAAATACGCCGCGTCGAACGGCTGGGAATTAAAGTCCCCCGCAAGGAAGGTGTAAAACGTCAAGTCTGTGCCAAAGAGTGTTCGTGTGTTTGCTGCAAATTGCTTGCACAGCTTGAGCAAGATGTATGTCTGCCGGGTCCGTTCAAAGGACGCAAACGCATGCCAGTATAAATGAGTTGTACCCACGATAATGCCTTTTTTTGATATAGGGGAACAGTCTTTGAGAAATTCGGGATTGAATGATAAATATACGAAGAGCCCGACATTATCTGTAATTTTGGACCTCTCCATGCCCTCTGTGAGTTCGTTGTCGTAGTCCACCAACATGTGCAGCACACAGTCGAAAATGTTTGATTTGAAGGCTATAGCTATTCCGTGCTTCTTTTGGCGGGAGGAGTGAAATACAGAACGATATCCTAGTTTTTGCAAAGTTGGTTTCCATTCCGAGTCCCACGTCGAAGTATCGACTTCCTGAAGACAAAGAACGTCTGGGTTGTAGTCACCTATTTCCTCAAACATAACTTTCGATCTGTTTGCCCAGCGAAGTGCCGTTCCACTTGTAGTATACCTTTTCCGGTTCACTAGAGCCTGTGCTAAAGTATTGTATGTCATAATCGAAATCTTCGGCCCATTCCCAGATTCTGAACCTGGTACAGGCAATAGTGGTCTGCGGATATATGTAGGGGCATGTTGAGAGGAGTTACCCAGATTCTCGCTCGTGGCCCGCTCTGGTTTATGTTTCCTTGATAATGTCGACATATCTTCGATGACGGGAATTGGTCTTGGTATTCACGGACCACAGGATTGACTGCTTTGGCCTTTACAGATGTATACCCCAGTCTCAGTCGCGCGAAACGAGAATGCATTGACGGAATTCATGAGACTGTCTCCGTGTCGAATGCTACGGGTTTCAATAAGTTAATACTGGAACGCCCCCAAGGCTGTAAGATAAATCGTACCTTTTTCTACTTTGCGAGCCACCGCTTGATTAGTTGACCACATGTTGCAAGCTACTCTGCCACGTGACTACCGTGGGCCTGGAATCTCCCATGAAGGGTATCGTCTTGATACTATGTCAACGGTCTAAAAAAGATTTTTATAGAGAAAGCTCATTGGGAATGATAGAGTCAATAAAGGGGCTGTACGTGTGAAGTGACTCAGAACAACCGCGTGCCGTTGAGGTAAATGGTACGCAGAAATGGGTGCAAAAAACCAATACACGATTTGCTAAACGATACTTCGTAAGACCACTCTGTTCACTAACGAACCATGTCATATAACCATTTATCAGGTTTTGATTTTCACCATGACTATCGTCATATCATCTTGAACTCCACCATAAGTTTCTCCCAGTTCTCGAGTCAGAGGGAGCTGCAAACTTCTGAAGTAAGCCTTACCAATGATATTCGAGGTTATGGCCGAGGCATGTGATCCCGTCCTCATACCTTCTTGTATCAGTTCTTCAAAATCACTCAACTCTAGGTTGTTGGTTATACCGTCGGTGGCAAAAAGTAGGTAGTCACCAGTTTTAAGCTCCCACTCAACATTAATTCCTTCATCAGGTGCATCGGACAAGAAGTACTTTGATTTGCTTTTATACCTGAATGCCTTGGTTAATCTTCGAGGTTCTCCATTTTCATTAACACTAATGGGGGTGCTGTAAGTCAACTGCCCATTTCTGAATAGCATGGCTTCGGAAGAGCCCAAGTTTCCCACTTTGACTGTTTTTCCCGGGGTAAAAATACCCACCAAGACTGTGGCACTGCCTTCATCGACCCTTTCGCTAACTTTGATTTCTTCGAGAGCTTCCTTTAGCAAGCTGACGGGATTCATTTCGGGCCTGGTTTTCGGATTCCTGAACACGGCGTTCATCATATGACACAATTCCCTTGAAAAGTCGGAAGAGTCACCTTGCCGTGGAAACAAATCGTCAATGCCTTTGGCTATACCAAGAGCCATCTCGCCCCCTTCAAAGGTTTGCGATACGAAAAGACTGTCCCCTCCCATCCTTGAGTACTTTGCAGGTGTTTCTTCGGTTCTCACCTTTGGAAGAAATGTAAAGCCCACCTCATAATAATCGTTTCTATGGTTATAGTCCACATTGTAGTTATCTGCTATTTTGTCAGCTTGTGCAATATACCTTTCTCTGAGCACCAGATCAGATTCAGGCCACCGCAAGATGTTGGTCTTAAACCAGTCCTTTAAGCCCCTGAATGCATTTTTGGTCTTTTCTGTTATTTGTTCCAAAATCAGTTTGTTTGAATTGCCTGAACTTTCGTCTACCAAAGTGTGTGAACCTCGACCCTCGTCTTCATCATCTGAAAAGTTAACGAATTTAAGTGAGACTCCGGACTTAGTCATGTACTCGTCAACATCAACCTGCTCACTCAGGTGGTCGTTCTCTTCCTGCTTTTCAGGCGGAAGCTGATCCTCAGGGTTAGTCAATGTTCCTTCATGTACAACTTGATCACTTTGATGATCTTCGAAAGGTTCTTCTGATATAGTCGACCCCGGCTTTAGTGGATTCGCGAGAGCCATTGCCTCTTTCGAAGGGATGGGCTGGTCCATTAAATTTGCCGGTGCAAGGGCAATTTCTCGTTCGAGTTCCGTTAGATATTTCTCTTCTTGGTAAGTCATTCCCTCGCCTGTTTCTTCCTCCGTGCCATTCGACTCATCGTCAATCGTCGATATTTTTTCATAATTTTGGGTGTGAGGGTTGTATACCTCCTTCTGGAAGCCATGATAGTTGTCTGGGATTTGTGGAGGGCCCTCACCCATTGCATTAGCCCTACGCGTTAGGTTCGAGTGAGATGAGGCTTGACATGAAGCGAGCCCTAGGATCAATACTAAAGGTAAGTAAGATATGCGAAGCATGTTTGATGTGTGTGGAAAATCTCCAACGCATGCTGAGACCGTAGTGAAAAGAGCTACTTATAGAAGTTAAAACGTCTCATGGGTTGGGTTGCTTGTATCTTTTTGGGAGTAAGCATGCAAAAACCTAACAAGGAAAGCAGGTTTGCATGGTGACAATGAACAATGAAGTAAAATTTTCAATACTCGTGACGGGTACCCCACAGCTGATGGTGTGAATACGGGCAAACTTGATCAACCCAATTATGTATCTTTTTCGGCATCAAATATGACTCTCATCTGTGCGCATGGGTGCAAAAGGAGTGAACTTGGCTCATTCAAAACCCTAGATGGTTTACCATACTAAACAGATCAATCCAGAAACCACCATAGAGAATAAAAACCTCCGAGCTCTGAAGCCCCAGCTTCTGCTGAACATACGGAGACAATAGAATACGAAGGCAGACGCGTCTGGCCCTTTCTGTCCATAGAGGTAAGTGACTTTGGATGGCGAACAATGACCAGAATCTCCACCTCATAAAAAAGAACTATTGGTCTATTTCAGTGAGTGCAGCATTTCCTCAAACGGATTTGGAGTTTTATCGAGGACGCATTTCGGAGCCTTCCGATCACGTACTCCAACACGTATTGTTTGCAAGACAAGAAAGAGCGACAGCAAACAATGGCTACTGCAGATCTATGAAAACCAGCAACAATGTAATGGAGGAAAGCAGACAGAACGCAAGAGCTTTAGGGACAGACTACTGACATGCTGCACAGGTGGGGAGGAGAGTGGCCACGAATTCTTAGCACTTTTACACATGCGAGATCATATGTATGCTAAAGTTTTGGGGGTTAGTCAATTCTCCTGATATTGCTGGTTGACCAAGAAACAGAAGACACCACTTGAGCTTGTTATGCCACATTGGGATTTGATTGCTGGTGCTTGCTACCCCAAGCGAGAGACAATGCCACACAACGCACCTTATTATTTTTGTGATAGAAATAAGGCAGAGGAGAGACGGTCGTTACACCCTGCATCATTTCAATCTCTTATTACCAAAAGAGTTCATGTCAAGCCACCAATCCACTGCACAGAAATGGAGGATGAGACTGGAGGCTTTCGCAATATTACGACCCCTCCCATCTCATAAACTAGCTTTGTCGCTACAAATCTTGGAATATAGTTAGGGAAAGTTTTCCAATAGCGTAGATTAGCACACACAACATATTTTTTTACGCGGGCTTGTGGTCAGTATTCCCCGGATTCTCCCGTGGACTTGGCAGTCGCTGTATTGCTGATCCAGAACTCGCGTTGCGCGAGACAATAGCCACCTATCTCTCAGTGCAACACGCAAGAATATCAACCAAAGCCCACGTTCCAAATGAGAGATTCATCTACAGCATCGTCACCATTAGAAGAGATTAAACTTCTTTTCGGGCAAATCGACTCGTTGCAACTGCAGGTGCTTCTGCAAATCAAGCTCGTTTCTGTTGGCCAGTCTGAGTCTGACACTGAACCTCTACAACTTTCAAGAGACGCTACAGTAAAAGCTGCTACCGCCCTCATACAAAAGATACCTGACCTCATCCGACTCATTGACCTCAAAGTACTGCAACTTCCCCAAAGCGTCGTCTCAGAGCATTATCTCCAAGAAACACTAGACCTCTATCAAGGGAAACTAAAGCATTTACGTAGGAAGCTCAAGGACAGCCAGTTGGCCGCCTATAGCGAGGAAAATGCTCTTATCCACCAGCAAAGACTTCGAGAATACTGTCCTGCCAAAAGCGCCGATGAAAATGATTCAGCAGAGAGCACCGACCAACGACTGGCCTTGTTTGCTGGTAGAAGTGCCCCCAATCTGGCAAACGATAAAACAAAAACCATTGGCGAGCAAATCTTGACACAGAATAAGAACATCACTTCCAGCTTGCAGAAATCGAAGCAACTAATGACAATGTCTGTCATGCAAACCGAGTTGAACATCGACACCCTCGACCAGCAATCTAAGGACTTGACACAGCTCAATTCGAAGTTGATTGACATGGAGGCTGTTCTTGGAAAATCAAGGCAAATTGTCAAGTTCATCGAAAAGCAGGATAAGAAAGATAAGAGGCGCATCTACGCGGCAATTGGTTTCCTTCTTCTCTGCTCTGCGTGGGTCATATGGAGAAGAGTGTTGAAAATGCCAGTAAGGATCCTAGTGTGGACTTTGCTCAAGATGTTTGGTGTTGTGAACTGGGCCACATCCATCACGGCAAGGGATAATGTTTCGGGTGTGACATCTATGAGTGTTTTGGCAGAGAGCGCAACTCATCTAGCAAACACGGTTGCGAGTATGGATACTCCACAAACGCAATGGGACACCTCGGAAACGCATTCGAATACCTTGTCCTCTCCACAAATCGACTCTCGTGGAACAGATGTCAGTACGACCATTACTAGTACTGAAGAATCTCGTATTCTTGCAGGATCAACGGACCACTCTGGAACCTTTGTGCAAGATATCAGCGAGCTGTCGATATTGACATGGGATGGCCCAGTATCTCAAGAGACCAGAGAAGCAGAATTGTCTTCCATCTGGGATGAAGAGGCCACGCTAATAGGAAGCGCTAACGGTAGTGGTGAGGAATCTGATGAGGAGAACGACATAAACGTTGATTTCTCAATTGGTGGAATTGAAGGTGTCAACCATATGTATTCGACTGACGATAAGGATATCAATATCATTCCAGTTGAAGGTGAGCTACCTGCAGAAACCAGGAAAGTCAGTGAGAACATCCCCCTCTCAAAAGACATTGGCCCTGATATTGCTAGTACATTAGTCGAACCCAAAGTGCATACTAGAGCTGACCCCGAAATTGACGCAGCGACCAGTGCACACAATGTGAAGCCTCTTATGGTCAAGGAGCCCACATTAGAGAAGGAGAGCGAGATTTTGAAGGAAAGTCTTGTGGCTTACATTGCAGAAAACGCACAAGAGAGTACGGCGAGAGAAGAGAAGGCTTACAGCCAACAGGCAGGCGTGAGGGACTCCGATCCAAGTGCACACATACAGTTACATGACGAGCTTTGAAAAAGCAAAATTCAACATCTCCATCGTCTATTATTCTATAACGCATCATTCTACTACACAGTCTCAACCTTGACGCTGGAGCCGTGGTTCTTAGACGACTCAAGAGCAGCAGCGATAATGGCCAAGTGGTGGAAGGCCTTCCTTGGTGGAACACCCACAAGCTTCTTATCTTTGGCCTCCACTGCGGCAGCGAAGTTTTCGAACTCGGCCTTGACCGCGTTGACTTCTTCAAACTCAATCACAGTCTTTTCAGAAGCCTCCTTCATGCTGCCACCGGTTTGGTAGGTGATCGTTGGCTTTGGCAACGTAGGGGAGAAGTCATAGACGATCGAGCCATTGTCGCCGTAGACGATCAAGTTGGTCTTTTTGTCAGTGGCACCAAAAGCAGAACCATATGTAAAGGTACCAATAACACCAGAAGTCAACTGGAACGTGGAGAACAAGATGTCGTCCGCGCCGGACCCCTCTCTCACCTGCCTGGTGTGAGCGCTTACGTACTCGACGTCGCCCAAGATTTCCGTAAGCAACGCCAATTGGTGGACACCTCCGTCACTCAAGAAGCCACCGATGTGCTCCGGCTTTTGTCTCCAGGTGGTGGCCGAGTACTTGTTTTCCGAGTTCCATGGGCCGGTGGCGTTATATGTGAAAGAAACCACTTTTCCGATCTTCCCAAGGAGCTCCTTCACTTTCTCGATGCTGGTGAAATACGCCCATTGTTCCAACACACCAATGGGTAAATCGGTGGACTCCGCGAGCTCCACGATTTCCCTGGCCTGCTTCATGTTAGCGGCAATGGGTTTCTCAAACGCAATGGGCTTGTTGTACTTGATGGCCTTTTTCACCACGTCCACGTTGCTTTGCACGGGCAATAACGCATCGACAAAGTCTACTTTTGGGTCTTGGAAAAGGTCGTCCACACTGTCGTGCACGCTTTTGCTGGGGATGCCAGCTTTTTCAGCGAAAGTCTCTGCTCTGCTCTTGGTTCTGTTGTAGGCAGCAGAAGCCTCGAGCTTGTCGATCGACTGGATCACGGGCAAGTGTACGTCCGTGGCAAAGATACCTGTTCCAACAATTCCAACGTTTAAGGTCATGGTGTATCTGATTATTATGTTTTGTTTAAGGTTTTTTAAAATTGGTTAATTTTTTGTTTACTTTCAGCTGGCTAAGGGCCCTCTATTTATAAGCATTAAGCAGTGGGGTCGGTTAAACTTTTTTGCTAATTATGAGCCCAGAAACCGCGTGGAGGAACTCTTGACTACGCATCCAAGCGGGGGAAGCTGCCCCGCGGTGGTCTCAGCCTTGAGTGCGAGAATTGTTCCGAGTGAAGTACAGAGCCTGATTAGGCTAACGCGCTTCGATCGACTTTCAGAATTGATTAGAGTGCTATGTTTTTTCTTTCTGCTAGTGCTTCATGGAGAAGAAGAAAAAACAACTCTTTTTATGAAAACAAATAGTCGGGCCTTACCTAGCTGGCTCTCGCGGAACGAGCGATAGGGCGCTCCATAACATAAAATCGATAGCTATCTCGCACGGACTTCCAACGAAATAGTAATGATTTTCGTGTACGCCATCTAGCGTGGATCGTTATTTGATTTGTCATCGCAGTTGCGGCATCATTCTCGGCTGCCCTTGGTTCCAATGGTATTGGTCGCCCCCACGGAATGAGGCTGGGATTCAGTCCATGCAGAACAGCCGCATACAAAACTGTGGTCGCCCCCACGATCTGAAGGTCACACCTCAAATGTAGCAATGAACTTGGAACAATATCAAAAAACGTTAGATCTTGACATCTATCGATTAAAAGAATCTTGCACTCTGGAAAAGGCGTTTCACCTATAAACAGAGTAGTGGAAATCTTCTTTGGTGTTCCTGGTTCTTTATTGGCAATTTCATTCAGCCACCTAGGCGTGGTATGCACATGGCGTGCACACACACCGGTGCGACCGCAGTACATTGACAAGTCTCCGAAAATAGCACCAGATTCTCCATGTACATTTTGAGAGACACACGCTGAAAATGGAACCCGAGCAACTGCTTTCAAGCGCAGGCCCAGGTGAAGACGTCCCTGAATACCAACCAAACCTGGACACGGAAGAAATCACCCAAGCTACTACTCTTGGAGATGAGCGTGGCGATTCTTCCGGCGATGAGTCAGAATACAGAAAACTCAGCCCAGTGACTACGGTCGAAGAGCCGGAAGACGAAGAAGATTATGATCCAGAAATAGGTTTCACTTCTCTGGAGCCAGCGGATACAAATACCCCCATAGCAGACTCAAATCATCAGTCAGAAGTACTGAAAACAGGCGCCACCATGGGTTCTGTATCTGATGCTGATACCGAGAGCAATTACGAGCCCGAACTACCCACCGATAGAGAGGACGATCAGGATAAGACTGAAGGGGCAACTTCTGATCATACTCTGAATGAGAATAGCGAAAACGTTGAGGTTTCACCCGAAAGCAGGAGCCCCGAACCTGTGACAATTCCACGAGATGTCTCTGAACCAGCTGCATCACCCGTGCGGGAAGCTACTCCTGAAAGTGATAACGAGTACGACCCTGAAAATAACGATTTACCGGGCCTGACTGAGCACGAGCACGCACCGAGTTTGCCTCCTAAACCTACCCTACAAAACGAGCAGACCACTGCGGGGTTGGACCTCAAAGAGGCATACGAAGCCATAATGCAAAGCGAGGTAGTAAAACTGGAACAGTTTGCACAGCTCTCCAAGGAGAAGCAAATGGAGGTTATTCTGGAACTCCTCCGCGAGAAACAGATCACGTTACCTGGCACTCAACTGTCGGCCTCAAGCACCTCTAAAGCAAGTTCTAATGGTTCGGTTCCGCAGTCCGCGTATCCTACTGACCACGGTCGCCCAAATATATCCACGCCCATGACCGAAGAGGAAATTCAAGCATATAACCGCTTTCTTGACGCCGAAGCAGAATACCTCAATTCCGGAAAAGAGCTTCCCGAGGAGTCCAGACTCTTTGTGGGAAACCTCGCCTCGAATCTAGTGACCAAGCAGGATCTTTTCCGCCTTTTCCGCCGCTACGGTGAGTTGGTGGAAATCTCCATCAAAGCTGGCTTTGGCTTCGCGCAGTTCACCACCAGAGACGCGTGTGCCGCTTGCACTCAGGGCGAAGCAGGCTTTCCTCTCCATGGCAGACCTTTGCGCCTCAACGCCTCTCACAAGCGCAAAAATACACATGGTGTTCCAGAGAATAACATCCGAGGAAGGGAGCGTTCTTCCGATGATGGGTTCCGGGAGTCGGAATCTAAACGAATCAGAACTGATGTTGAAGACGTGAATGTCATTGTCACTGGCAAGGCGACCGAGTCTTTTGTGACAGAAGTGGAACACATGTTGCAGAAAGACAACTTGACCCTTCGAAAGAAAAACGTGGGTCAGGAGGATCCAGCCGACGTCATCCGTGATGCTGCGTACCTGGGTGTGTTGTGTGCGTGCGTGATCAAAGATTCGAAAGTCGACGTGCAAATATTTGAGGAGACTGGCGATGGTGGCGTGAAGTTCGACGAGTATCTCGCCATAGATCCTCCTGCTGCTAGCGAGATCATCAGAAATGCTAAGCGCAGTAGGACACAGAAACTGGCAGAGCCAAGCGGTGGTCCGGGATCCAGACGCCAAGAGCGTGCCGCAAGACACAAAACACACACCAAAATGCGCAATAACATCGACGGCCTCCAGGACCCGCGGAGAGGAGGGTCCCAAGATAGATACTTCAACTCTAACGACAGAGGCCGCGGTGCAGGAAGACAACCCTACCAATCAAATGCATGGCAAGGTGACGGCTACCACGGAGCCCCAAGGAATGATTGGAACCAGCGGCCTCCTCACGGAAATTCGTATTCCAACTATCCAGGCCAAAGAAATGTCAACTATCAAGGACTTGGATCGGGGTACGACAATCAGGGCCCTGGCTTCAATACCAACCAACGGTACAACCAAGGGGGCTATGCCAATCAGGGCTACGGCCGTGGCCCCTACCAAAACACCGGAAACCAAGGATATCCATCTCAACAATATGGAGATCCGTCGCAAGGTGCACCCATGAACTACAGTCAGGGCGGCTTCAACTCTGGACCAGCTCAGCCGCCCCCACCGGGACTCGCAGATCCAGCGTTGGTGCTGACCTTGCAGACATTGCAGAATCTTGACCCCAACACCATGCGTAGCGTTGTTGCCTTGCTACAACAACAAAATGGCCAACCTCCCGCGCCGCCTGCTCAAGGCCTTCCTCCGTACCAGATCCCGGCACAAGTCTCACCTTACCAACAGAGTAGCCCATCTGCTCAAGTCAACTCTCTACGCGCACAGCTCCAGTCACAGTCAACTCCACAGGCGCAACCCATAGCAGCACCCCTCCCTCAACAACCACAACAGCCATACAACAGTGCTAACCCGCAACAACAATCCAAGAAGTCGTTGATGGACATGCTTTCGAGATTGGGGGGATAGTAGTTACTAAGTCACTTATTCGAAGCTGTCGGGCATATCGTACGTCGTCACTCCCGAGTACATTCCTACTGTAAATGCATAAGTAATCTCACTTACCCTAGGTAACCTAGAAAAACACCGCAGACATATTCTATGTAGCCCGCATTCTCACAACAGATAAATTTCGTATATACTCTGTGAAATCAACTAATCGCCCTACAAAGTCGTTCCAACAACCCAATTAGTCGACCTCGTCTGCGGTGCTGAACTGCATTTCTTCGAGACCCTCCGGCTTGTGCTCGTTGTCATCTTCGATCTGAAGATTCTCGTCGTATTGCTCCTTCAACTTCTCAAACTCCTCCACGTTCTCGAGCACACCACTAATCCCAATGACATCACACTCCTGTATAATCTCCAACACCTTTTCAGCCTCCTCTACTTTCATCAGAGCAAAGACTTTATTCACCTCGTCCAAAGATCCGGTCTTGATAGCTGCTTGCATGTCTGGCGCCAACCTTGTTTCAAAAATCTCGTACTCCTTTGTCCCCTTCTCAGGAGTGTTGACCACTAACTCAGTGCTTTCATCTAGAGCTTTCAACTGGATCAATTGTTCCTCGTCATCACCATCTGCTTCCCGTTCCAGCAGAAGGATCTCACATCTTTGTTTAATGTGGTTTACGGTGTTCTCCACATCCTGAAGAAAAGCCTTGTTGGCAGGCAGCGACGAGTCCTTAAGTTTCGAGAAGAACAATTTGATGGCTCTTATTGTCAGGTCCTTGTTCGGCCTGGGTCCTGCCAACTGCGAGATATACTGAAGCAATAACGATTGGTAGATTACTTGTCTGGCTCCGTTGGTGTTGCCCTCAAACTGGAAGTCAAATGCTGTCATGATCAAAGAATCCTTCTGGTTTTCCGTGCAGATGGAGGGATGCTTAATCAAAAACTCGGCACTTTTTTCCAAGTCCTTGTACAGAATCTTAGCGAATTCCGCAGTTTCGGGACGCACTTCCAACTCATCAAAGAGTTCTTGGTCAGTTTTCGTTTCTGGGGTTCCTTGGGGGGCTGCCACGGTAGATGACACAGGGGCATGGGAAACGGGCGAGTTGAGTGTCTCAGTTGTAGTGGTAGTTACCTTTTGTTTCTCCGCCGGTTTTGGAGCAGATGTCGAAGTTTTAGTGGGAACATTGTGTTCCTCCTCATCCTGATCCTTGTTCAAAAACGAGCGGTCAAAACCGGTGTGATAGTCGTCACTGCTGATCAACAAGGATTTCTGATAGATCAAGTCGTCAAGCTTAATCGACTGCTTCAGTAAAAGATCGTCTATCTTAGCCCTGTGCTCTTTCAAATACTTCGCCAAAGCAGATCCATCAGCAGCGGCGTCTTGGTGGTCTTCCTTTACCTGGATAAGCAAGTCTTCAATCATCTCATTGTAAGGAGGCGTGTTTTGGATTTCCTCCGCATCAAAGGTCAAGTCCTTCAAACCTTTTCTCATGGAGTCGCCCTTTTCCTGTTTCAACTTCTCGTAATCAAATTTCTCTGCTGGATCAAATTCTGTGTTGAGAACGCTCATCACTTTCTTGCTGTCCGTGAGCTCTGCAGCGGGAATCTTCAGCAACAAGAAGTCTACTCGCTTATTCAATTTTGTGTACATTGTCAACTGGAGCAAGATCGACTTGATTTCTAAGTTCCGTTGCTGACGCTTCTCGTGGATGTCTCTCTGCTTCCATTTGATGAACGACTTTTTGTCAACATTTGGGTGGACCTCGATATCTGAGTCATCGGACAATTCAATCTTGTCCCATTTGGAGTAATCAATTGGCATTTTGTTGATACTGTGAAATGTGGACACTTGATCAGCACCTTGGGGTAAAGCGGTCTCGGAGACATTATACGTACAGGATGCGCCATGTATGGAACCACCGAGAAGGCCACAGAAATCTCAGGAGCCAGAGCACCGCTTCCTCGTTTTCGAATTAAGAATTACAAATAATTCAACTGCTTTCATTTAAAGAATATCTACAAGAAATATTCTGACTTTTATACTCGTTTTCTGCGTTTATTTTGTGGGTGATTGCAATTCTGCTAGTGGTCTTGCTTGTAAGATTGGGTGCGAAAACTCTTAGTAAAGTCACTACGAACTCGCTTCAGATTTATTTCGTTTGTTTGACTTCTCTGTAAACTTCATAGATTCAGCTGCTGTATTGTTTGTGTTATATATTTCGTGGAGCAAGAGCAAATGCGGCTACCTTTCGAGTTCCTCAGAAGCTGCCCCATTTTGGAGCCCAATAATGCATGCGTTCTGTTGTTTTTCCCGACGAGAAGAAGCAGTAGCTATTATTCATCGCCCTCTTTGCACCATCTTTTATATCATGGCTCTTGGAATGGGGTATATCTGGCATCTTGTTGTACTTGTGTTGGCATCTGTAACTGTCCGCTTTTCGCAACCTGATTATCTCAGAGACACCACATACTGCCTCAACTGGGAAAATTAGGAATGTTTCAAATTTTTGTAGCAATGCAGACTTCTTGTTGTTTTATCTCGCATAACTTTTTCATTCAGACTACACAGACATTCTTCCTAGATATCAATTCTTGTTCTTTTATAAACTAGGACCTAAGCAGTGCCGTTTGGTCTCAACCCAGTGAAGAAGGCGTATCCGTAACCAGTAGTCTCGAAAGTAATGGTCGTTCCCTTAGGGAAGTAAAAGACATCGCCTGGCTTCACAGACACTTTGTATCCGGTCTCATCAGTGAGGGTGTATTCTCCCTCGACCTCCAAGATAATCTTCATCTCATCGTAGTCGTACTTGTAGACCAATGGCTCACCCTTTTCTTGCTTGTAGAAACCACAAGAAATCTGCTGTTCTTTTGGGGCGTCCGAAGTGAAGATGTCTCCCAAGAAAGAGTTCTCGCCTGGGGATGGAATCTGAGGTGGCTTGACCTCCTTTCCTTCGGCGGATGGCTTGTATTGCATAGGCATTTTTGTTGTGGTTGAATTGGATATCTAAGATTAGCAGGGGAGGATAGCAATGCTTTTAGGAGCTTGAAAATATAGAGAACAGAACAGAAATCTACGGTCTTTGGGGCTACTTATACTTTTCAAGATTGCAATCTGTGCTCTTTGTGTCCCGCATATCTTTACCCAAACAGTGTCTGCGCAAGGTCCTTCCCAATATAGGAAAGATACCCAGTAGGAAAATGGGGGCGCGATATCAGTCAATATCTGCGGTACGCGACACCAGGGCAAAATAATGAACATTTTAAAACAAAAAAAAAAGACACTAATGCAGAAAAAATCACCTTGATATATTCAAATAGAAAGGCTTCAGAGGAGAAGGGGTTTTTTTTTCTTTGCCAAATACATCTGATTAAAGGGTGTCGTCAATGACTTCATCCCAAAAACTACCTAGAGAAGACCCTTGTAACGAAAACGCGCCTAGTGTCGAACGGCGCCCACCCCACGCTGAACTTCAGCAAGAGCAGGCCCTCTTATCATCTTAAACTTGTAGGGAACTATCATGGGGGAGGAAAAATAAACGAAAGCCCGACGCGGGGGTCGAACCCGCAACCTTGAGATTAAAAGTCTCACGCTCTAGCCATTGAGCTAGCCAGGCTAGTTTTCAGAAAATCATTTCTGAATAAATATGTCAGCTTGTATGTCAAAGATACACATATCAAAAAAAAAAATTTTTGAAGTCAAATTCGTGGCTGTTTGATGTACCAAAAAGTAGTTCAACTTGAGGTGGAAAAAATGACTCCGGCGTGATTCGAACACGCGCATCTTACGATAACAGAACTTGAGTCTGCCGCCTTAGACCGCTCGGCCACAGAGCCTTAAGTGAAGAAAAATTGTCCCTGGCTGAATATGAAGTTGGCAACAGACCAATTTTACATTTAGGGAAAATTTTTAAATTTTGAAGAGTTCTGTAGCTTTTATTCCTTGTTTAATTCATAAAGAGCCTTTGGGGAGTCCCTAAGAGAAATTTTGGAGAGTTTTAAAGCGATTTTTTCCACTAAAATGCATTTCAAAAGCCGATACGGTACTGTGTCTCTTTGACACTAGTCTGGGGAAGTACTCATTTGTGTCTTTAAAAAAAAAAAAAAAGCCAGATCTTACCATTAGTTGATACAGACCACTAACTATCATTAACTAGTTGTAGGCAAACGTCTAGTGATACCTCAAAATTGGCATTATTCATCACAATGACATCCCTCAAGATGTCCTTATCAAGAGACGGAAAAATCTCAGATAATTGATTGAAGGTTTCATCCACCTGGCTCTCAGTAAATTCAGGTGCTCTCGCTTGAGCATTGCCTTCAGCAGTCAGCGGCTCCGGGGTCGCTTCCAGGGAAGGGGTCATCAAGCTACTGATAGATTTGGTAAACATCTCGGCGCTGGCCATTAGCACATTCGACGGTAGCATTCCTTGTCTGTGTGTAGGCGTTCCGGCATTATCAGCTGCTGATTCTTCTTCGAGTGGCTCCTCTTCTTTCCAACCTCTTTGGCGCATTTCTGCGTCCCACGCCTCCATATGCGCATCGTAGTGGGAATCATCGATCGTTAAATCCTCCCTTTTGATGTTTTGAATGAAAGAGATCGCTCCCTGCATCGTTGAAAGGTAGTAGCTAGTCTCCCCGTGATTTAGCCAATTTTCCCCTCTAAACCTCTCAATATAATGTAGATTACTGACGATATGTTCAGTCTTGGCCTTGAGAATGACGAGAATAAGTAATGGAATGAACGCATCAGCATTCGTTTCCTGGTCAGTGGCTCTAAGTAAGCTAAAGAGAATTTTGCAGGCATTCAATATGCATATGATTTTATCTCTCGGGGCCCGATAGTTGTTAATCTTGTTCAATTCTGTCGCAGCATACTCCATATAATCGATGCCATCTTTAGCTGCTTTTTTCTTCTTCTCAGATAGGCTGTCGAGATCCACATCCAAGTGTATGCCCAGAACCCAGCTGAACTTCTCAACTTGCCTTTGAAATGAGGCATCGTCAGATAAATCCTTCGCCATTGCGGATGGTGCACGAATTGTGAACTTCTTAGTCGCTTCGGGTGGAAAGCAGAACTCGTACAATCGATTCATGATAAGTTTTTCAACGCCTTCCACGGAGTTTTCCACGTCAGTATCATCCATCGACGCAAAGGGTTCGTAAACTTGGAACTTTTCCTCAATGAAGAGTTTGAAGTTCTTGACTGCCTTCATCATTTGAGATGCCGACATTGTGCTTGCTTGCCTCGCAAATGACATTAAAAAGGAGCGGATATATCGGACAATTGGATCGGCATTCTTGTTCTTTAAATGCGAGAGAAAGACTTGAAAATCAAATGGTCGATGGGACTGTTGGTGCTGTTCGCTCGCATTCACTATTCCCTTACTGGCTTTAGCTATCGAGTCTTTTCTGTGTGCACGAGGCCTTTGTGGCTGTGTTCCTCCGATTTCAAGTGGTGTTTGAGACTCAGAAGTTTGTGGGATTTCAATCTGAACCTCTTCTATGGGATCGTTGTTATCCATGGCCAAAAAGTCATTACCATTCTCTGGTGGAGAGTTTTCGCGGGAACCTGCATTTTTGGCCTTGATCTTCTTGTCCATTACTGCTTCTGTTTCAGGAACGCTCTCATCCTCCTCGCGAAACCCTTCCTCGATTATGTAAGGCTGCATAGTCATCGACTGGCTGTCGGGTGACTGAACGCGATTTTCACTCTGTGCTGTTAGTTTCGTGTCGACTTCAAGCTTTTCACTCTTTGGGGTATTGCCTTCATCGATATCCTTCGAGTCTTCAATAGTTGGTTCACGTTGCGGGGTCACATGGTCCCCCTTGTCTTGTTCGTTGCTACTAGAAATAGGCTCATGCTTTTCGACCTCCTTCCCGTGAACCTCATTTTCATCAACGCTCTCATCATTCTGTGCCTGCTTCATTGCTTTGAACTGCTCGAATTTCTCCTCTACCAGATCCACATCCTCGTGGCTCTTCGTCTTTTCAAGGTTGAACTTCTCAAATATATTGATCAAGTCTTGCTTCTCCCCCGGGCGGTTAGGCTCAGAAGTCTTCGGAGAAGCATAGGTAAGATCGCCTGAGGCACTTGTGGTGTTGACACTTCCTATGTTTATGGAGGCCTCTGGTGTACCCTTGTGCAGTTTGAGAAAGGTCAATGTCGAGTCTCGCAGGGGTGTTCCCGGATTTGTGGTTGATAAGCTGGGTTTGGGGGTCGTAGGTATCGGTAGCGAAGTGGTGTTGGTGTTGGTCGTAGACGTTGTGGGCGTAGACTTCGAGATGTTGAAATTAAACAGACCAAAATTAGACATGTTGGAGAATTAGAGCGCCGGTCACTAAGTGCTTAGAAATGAATAAATTATGAATTACGTGCTGGCTGGGGGCGGTAATGGTCTGGTGTATTTTGGTGGTTGCCTCGCTTTCCCGTAAGGAGATGGAGATCGAGATCCGCAGTTACTTGTTAGTGGGTTCTTCACGGAAACTCGAATTGCGTCAATGAGTGAGTTTCTTGTGAGAGCGCGGGCTGACTTTCGGGCGCTTGGACGCTGATTCGTATGTGGACACTGTTTTTGGAAGTGTGGATGCTACTTTAACGAGAGCTTCAACTTGAGCTTACGCTTGGGCTCCTCTGCAGGACTATCCGACAACCGATCCCCAGCGGTCGCCACAGCCCCCTGGGCCTCGGCCGCACTGTCCTGATGTTCCGACTCTCCTCCATCAAGTGTCGCAGGACCAGATATAATATCATTGGACGATCCTTTTGGAGCCGAGGACGGCTTTCCGTGAATGTAAATTTTAGTCTTTTTTCTCTTCGCGATTTTCCCTGGGGACGGGTCTCGAGAAAAGGGACTGGCAGCCCTAGACCTCTCAGGCTCCTCCAGTGACGTCCTCTTGAGAGAATTAGGCTTTTCCGACAGGCCCGACAATCGATCGCGTTTCTCTTCCTCTGTTTTTGCATTCTCCTCCTTCACGACAATGTCCTTCGCACTTTCTGCTTCTCTCGATTCCGCTGCTTCAACAATGGGCACTGGTTCCTCTCGGGTAGTTGAGCTCCGCACAGGCTTGCCATTGTCTTCTTGACCGTCAACTTCGTCAATTCCGTCCTCTTCTTGCCTTACTCCGTGATCCTTGTCCTCGCTTTTGATCAGTTCCACGTTCTCATACTCCGGAAAGGGTTCTTCAGACAACTCCACCCTCTTGTCCTTTGTAAAGATTCTGACGAATCGGATGGGTTTTTGTGCCTTCATTCTCAGAAATTTTTCTTTGCTGCCCGAATTCCCAAAATCAATTTTAACAACAGATCCTTCGTAAGTGACGTGGCTCACCTTTTTCTCAGGCGTACTCACCGCACTGAGTCTATCCTTGTTGAGTGTGAACTTGAGTTGCATGCTGTTTTGCTGGTCCCTGGTGACCAACTGAGGAAGTTTCACCTCCAGCGACGCCGTCTTCTTCTCCTGTGGTTTAGGTGTGGGTGCACTAGAAATCTTGAGCTTTAATTTGGGTGCAGCTGACGACTCGGCCGTCAAGTCGACGATGGAAGGCTCGGGTGGCGGCGCACGCTGCTCTTTTTTCTCGGGAACATGGCTCAGTTTCAGTTTGTTTTCTGAGAAGTGTATCTTGGTGCTCAACTGGATTTTGAATCTTCCTTCCCGCTTTATGGTCACCTTTCCGTCGCCTGTGATCTTAGCGACGATTTTCTTTTTGAGCTCTTCAAAAGGAACGCATGGAACTGAAATTGTCACAGGGAACGACGCAACCGCCTTATACAAGATGTCACAAAGAACGAAGATTGTTTTGCGGTCATTCAAGCTTAGAAGCGAGGTGTGGAGCAATTCCCAAAGGGTATTCTGAAGACCAATGCCAATGGCCAAGTCACGCCTCAAAATATCGATTGCCCCTTTCACCGTCGCACGAGCGAATGCATCCCTTCGCGAGTTCATTTCCGAAGTCTGAGACTCTTCCACGACAACCATGTTACTTTGGGTTGGCTGTTTATTCAGTTGAGATTGCTCCTCTGAGGAGTTGAACTCAGGGTCGTCCAAGGTCGAAGGTAAACCCTGAATTGCTGCTTCACAGATCGTCTTCACAAGCACTTGAATCATCTCAGACTGGAAGTGAGCAGAAGAGCTCTCAAGCAAGCATACTTGCAAGAAGTACTTCAAAATTTCGGCGTTCTTCAAACCACCTAGTAAGAACAATCCCTCGAAGGCGAGAAGTCTCTGTTTGGGCGCATACTTGAAATGAGTCAAGTGTAGCAATTCCTCGAAGGTCATGGTGCATAGACTACTTCTTGCCAAGAGTATCTTCTGTTCGAGGCATGTGTTTGAAACGATCGATTGATACGACGGCACCCAGAGATCCAATTTCTGTGACCTTTCGATTTCCTCGATTACTTTCTTGGTGAACCTTTGATTTTCAGATTCGTTTCCAAACGCCGAGGCTTCGTCTGCGTATGATTCCATGACTGACCCATCTTCATTCACAGGGATGACAGATTTGACAAGGGCCTTAGCAAGAGTGGAAACATAATAGCAATCTTCAAAATCATTGTTCGAGTTGTCGTTGTACTTCAACAAATTGTAAAGCAACGACTTGACTCTTGAAGGTGACGCACCATCTTCGTCTTTTACGTCTGCCATGATTCCTGGAATTGCTTTCTGTACGAAGAACTCACCAAAATCCTGGAAATTGTTGCTTTTGGGAATTGAGCTGTTTTCGAAGCAGTAGAGATACTTGAACGCTTTGATCAAGTAACTGAGTCCGATGAAGTTGTTGTTGTGTCTTGAAACACTGGCTAGGGCCTTTGCAGCAGCAATCCTAACGCCATAGAAGTATCTCAGGTCGATCAAAGTTCGCGTCAACATTGTGCAATGAACGATGGAGGGCTTTTCTTGAAAGCCAAAAAAGTCGCATGCGTTGATTTGGGCCTCGACATCTCTGTCCTGCTGCAATTGCGAGCCAAACATATAATCTGGCTGTTTAAGATTGAACGTTGCAATCCACTCGAAGTCCGTGTCCACTCGCAACCACTCGAATGGGTCGAGAAATTCTTCGTCCCTTTTGGGCCATTCTTCGAAGTGCCATTTCTTCAAGTCTGTCTCATCCTGAAGCACGTCCCCCAATTTGGAGAACATCAGGGCCCCCTCTCCATTTTCATCTTTGCTTTTCTTGAGTCTTTTATACTTTGTGTTATACTGGACATCAAACTTGACCACCTTATCTTTAATGTCCACGATGTGTTCATAAGGTGT
Organism: Metschnikowia kunwiensis; assembly: GCA_030583255.1. Lineage (NCBI taxonomy): Eukaryota > Fungi > Ascomycota > Pichiomycetes > Serinales > Metschnikowiaceae > Metschnikowia > Metschnikowia kunwiensis. The sequence goes on from JAJMHQ010000014.1 coordinate 266,087, forward strand.
TCCATCTGCCTCGTGCACCCTGATGGTCATAGGGCCCAAAAATGTTTGCTGGACCGGGAAAGATTGTTCCTGATTGAGCAAGGACACTGCATCTCTCACAAATGTTTCCGCCCGTGGGTGCGGCGTTTTTGCTTGTTGCAACTGACTTTGTCGTATGACTACCTCAATCAAGGAGCGTTTTTTGTTGAACTTCTGAGTGATGTTGAAAATCGGCGTTCCTACACCAAAAACCCATTGTTTGAAGAACGACTCTAGTCTGTTTCTGTTTACCTTCTCGCAAACATACTGGAAGTGCAGTGTCGATAAAGCTCCGTTTTGTAGATCTCCAGACATGGCCTGTAGGAACAACTTCGGCAAGACACGGGTAAAGCCAAAAGATTTATCGGTCTTAGTCATTCTGCGATCGAGGATAAAGAGTATAATGGGTGCCTTCAACCGTATAAAGTCGAAGCCGAATTCGGAGATGGGCGCTTGGAAAGCTTGCGAGCCAAGGGGACGCTGTCCCACGTCTTTCTCGACGATTGCATCCATTTTCTGCCGGATCTGGTACCTGAACTCATTTGAGCCGACGAGTGTTTTAATGAACTGAAAAGTCATGAACTTCGCGATTCCAATTGTGCACCACACGTCATTGAAGGTCAATGGAACAATGCTGATTCCGGCCCATTGACCCGCAATGCACTCGAGTATGTCTTCCGTGGTGGTAAACATGGGTTCAATGATCGTAGCAGGGTAGAGAAGATCTGCACTGAGTAAGGACAAACCGGCGAAGTTGTTCCTTGGATAACGAGGGCCTTGCACGACGGCGATTCCGTAGGAGCTGAAGGGGTACGAACCGTACTCCTTCAGAAAAAAATCTAGAGCTTTCTGCGCAAAAATGCAAGTGTTCTTCATCATCTCCTCTTGCCCAGGCAAGTAAAACAAGGATACCGACGAGCTCGTGTCATCCTTCTCCATTGCTTCAAACTCCTCCTCCAGTTCTGGGAGCTGAGTCAGGCCATCGGTAAAATCTGATAGTTCAAAACTTTGATAAGCACCTACCGCCCAGCCAATATGGTGTGCACACACAGGGTTGAACACGGACCACGATACAAGTTTTTTTGTGAGGTCGGTCGGGTGTGGCGATTCCTTAGTGTTGTTGAAATCGCCAGAACAGACAAACAAATCATAGTTTTCTCTGTCATCGTCATCCTCGTCGATTTCTATTTCCACGTCAGATGCACTCGCATCACTGGCGTCACGAATTTTTGAATCTTCGTCATTCTTTGAGTCCCTAACTTTCGAATGATCCTCTGCTGCGTTGATTCTCGGCGTGTCTATATGGTGAGTCTCTGTTATATCCCTCACAGACCGGGGAATACTAAGCTCGATAGACCAACTGCTTCTTTCGAGAAGACTATCAGTACAAGGTACCCAAGATGACGCGGAAACATTTTGCTCCGAGTTGCTGGTGTACACGTGCCACATGCGTTTGTCCGGACCACACACGAAATTGAGGCCGTCTTTGGGGTTGATAATCTCGTACTCAATACCGATCTGTATTGGGTTGTACACCTCACTGCTGGCTGTTTTGAGCCTGAGCATCGGCGTGAGCCCTGCCGTGGGAGCAGACGACGTAGGGGTGTGTATAGAGTTCACGTCTGTCAATTCCATCTTCAAATTGTCCGGAAGCACAATTGTGAGCTCCTCCGTGTTGAGGTTTTCACCCTTGTCACTAAGGCTGTTCAGGTCATCGTCTATGTGGCCGAAAATGTAGCTAAGTTTCTGCCGCAAAAGGTGGTGCTGGTGGATGGTGAATTCCGACGAATATTTATCCCACACGTTCGGGATCCGCAGCTGCGCACACTCCTCAAATGTCTTGGGGTCATTGATATATAGGAGGTCTTTGTACACATAGTCGGCGAGCTCGGACCCGTTCACCGTGACCTTTTTGATTGTCATGGCACGAGCATCTAGTCTGATGGCACGAAGCGACGTCGAAGTGGGTACGATCGAAAGTTCCGTGTACCCCAGTACACGCTTGTTGCAGAAGTCAATGTCTAGATTGACCTGCTGGTGTGCAATCTGGAACTTTTGTGACAGAAGATTGCCATACTTCGATCTTCCAGGTCTTGCCCGTGGAGTATCTCCAGGACCCGTTTGAGGCCCGCTCACTCGCGGCGTGGGCGCTGACAGCTGCAGCCGATCTTGTGTGTGGAAGGACAGCATATATAGCAGAGAAAACGGGCTGATTTCTTTGTTTTGGTGTTGCTGGTAACGTCGTGGGTCTAGGTTTGTATGGTATTCTGCTCGCTTGGAGAGTTCAATAGTAGCGCGACGGCACTTGATGCAGTCTGGAGTTGGCTACTGCTAGGGTTGCGGAGATGACTCAAAAGTGTGGTAATATGGTTTAGATAAAAAAAAACATGTTGCCGGAAGGGAATAATAATCCCTACGTTTTCCATTCTCTCGTTTTTTGAAGGCATTTGGTGACTGAATTCTGTTTTCGGGGGTCCTGCCAATCTGCCCATACTCAGAGAGCATGGAGTCTGCGAGGCACTAGCTTGATTTGAATGCAAAAGTTGCTTGAGTCGACTGAAATGACCAAGACGGATTATGATGGCTGAAAGGTACAGATTTTGATTCAAATCGGAGCGATTGGTTTGAAACTGGATTTTTAGATCCAAATTGATTTTTGTCAGATTTTTACTCTTCGGATAAAACACGTAAATATGAGAAGAACCGCAGCGACTTTTAGGACTACTGGTAAGACATAACAATATTTGTTTCACAAGACACCAATATACAAGTATATACACCCCATACAGACTTAAGAAATACAAATCCCCCTTAAGGCTACCTAAGACACTTTGTACTATGACGACAAGCAAATGCTCGGAATGGCCACCTCACATTGCTTTGAGCTTGCAAGTCACTATTATACCGTCTCTAGCTAGCCCCATAGTAGGTACCGCTAGAACACACCCACTCCTGGTGTCTAAGACTATGGGTACACATCCAACAGAGGCTTGTATGTTCGTGATCTTATGAAGGTCCGGGAACTCATCCAAAACCTTGGGTATCATCGATATGTTGAGGTAGCGAATGTGAACATCTCTCTGGTTGTTCTCAAGCTTGAGCCACCAAATTCGGTCAAACAAGTGCCACGAGGAGTCACCAGCACACACCCCTATTATGTAGTCACGAACAACCCCTCTTTGAGGCTTCTGCCTGGATAGATTGACCTTTACATTCTCGCCTGTGAGCTGAACCTCGAAGCACACGTTAAGGTAAGTCATCGTTAATGCTTTGCTAGGGTCTTCGAGCCACGCCCATAGTCGGGGCATTGCCTGTCTTTCAAGCTTGGCGTATGTCCAGTGAAAGTGCTTAGCGGAAGAAAGCGGATATACGGTTTCATAGAGCCACCTGGCCATCACCGGTTGCAGTGTTCTTTTCAAGTCACAGAGGGGGATGGAAAAACATAGCTCGGCCTTCATCTCATCGAAGGTATAGTCGCGTGACTTCACTTGCAGGTCTAGAGATCGCTTTTGAGATTCGTAGCTTTCTAGCACACTTTCTATTTTTTGGGTAGTTGCCGAAAGAGACTCGCGAGATAGGCATTCCAATTCTGGACGTGAAGCCACGGCCCTCGGCACATAGTCGTTGATCATGTACCGCAAAAGGTTTCTCTTCGTGAGAGTAATGTCTTGATTCGAAAGATCCTCGAACCAGGGAACACCATGATTTTCACATGTCTTGAAGATGTCAGCCTTGGCAAAGGGGAGCAATGGCCGGTACACGTGTACTTTGTTATGACCAGGTGAGGAACCTGTTAATGGAATAGGAGCCTTCTCCCTCAACCCAAGCAAGCCAAAAATGGTTGAGTTCATTTGAAGCCGCTGGAGGAACGTTTCTAGTTGATCATCTTTATTGTGGGCCACCAACAAAGCATCTATCTCCTGATCTATGCACTTTTGACGGAAGACGTCGTAGCGGAGTTTGCGAGCGACTTCTTCGAAATTGGTGATGGAGTGTACATCCTGAGCATAGCGGAGCTTCTCAACAGAGTGGGTAATCCCCCAGTTTTGTACTACACTACCAACATTCTTGGCTTCTTTGGCGGACTCTGCCCGAAAGCCGTGGTCAATGGTTACAGCCGATATATGCATCTGTGGGTAGAACTTGTGCTTACATTGAGATAGAAGATACGCTAAACACATGGAGTCTGCGCCGCCGGAAAGGGCAAGCATAATGCGGGGTGGGGCATTATTCTGGAAACATCGTAGAAAATGCTGATGGAAAGTGGAGACGGAAATCGGACGGCTCATGAGACTCAAGCCATGTAGAGGTGAGCCTGTACTCGGACACTACTAGCTGTGCGCACCAGATATTGAGTGAGATGATAGTATGAGAGAACAGCACATGTCTGACTGAAAGTTCTGAAAACAAGGTACTATTGCTGCTATATTTCGTTTATGTTTTCTCATGTCCATTTTCTTCCTTTGTTGTCTAGACAACTGAACCCGGCTGGTTGGTGGTTGACGTCTACAGAATATAAGAGTCATCTTTGGCATGGCACCTCACCATACCCCTTTAAAAACGCATTCCTGGAATAAGCAGGATTCTGCAATCATACTCTATGAGTCACGAATGACAATCCCCAAACAGACTCTCATAGTTTCCTCCAGAACGCCTGGTCAAGCCATCCTGCACCGTGCACCTTTTCCAGACTGTGAGTAATACGCACGGGCTGAGAAAAAAAAGATCGGCCAGAATTTCACCAACCTGGAACTACACTATAGCCATGGCAGAGGAAAACAACACTTTCTTCAACTTCCCCAGGGAGGAGGAGAGAGTCATTGCGCAATGGGACGAGCTCAACGCGTTCGACAAGACGCTCGAGTTGACCAAAGACTACCCTCGCTTTGCCTTCTTTGATGGCCCTCCATTTGCCACAGGTACCCCCCATTATGGGCACTTGTTGGCGTCCACAGTTAAGGATATCATCCCCCGTTACGCCACCATGAACGGCTACCACGTCGAGAGAAGATTTGGCTGGGACACGCACGGATTGCCTGTTGAACACGAGATCGACAAGAAGTTGGGCATTACTGGTAAAGAAGATGTCATGAACATGGGTATCGACAAGTACAACGCCGAGTGCCGGTCCATCGTCATGAGATACGCGGACGAGTGGAGAAGAACCATCCGCAGATTGGGGCGCTGGATCGACATGGACAACGACTACAAGACGTTGTACCCCGAGTTTATGGAGTCTGTTTGGTGGGCGTTCAAGCAGTTGTTTGACAAGGACTCCGTTTACAGGGGCTTGCGGGTAATGCCGTACTCCACCGGATGCACCACGCCGTTGTCGAACTTCGAGGCCCAGCAGAACTATAAGGATGTAAACGACCCGGCCGTCACTATTGGATTTCCTTTGTTGGACGATGAGAACACGTGGTTGGTGGCCTGGACGACCACGCCCTGGACGTTGCCTTCCAACATTGGTCTCGCCGTGCACCCCGAGCTCGAGTATGTGAAAATCTTCGACGAGGACAAGCAGAGACACTACATTTTGTTGGAGAAGTTGCTCAAGTCTTTGTACAAGAAGCCCGCCGCTGCCAAGTATAAGGTGGTGGACAGATTCAAGGGTAAGACGTTGGAGGGCCTCAAATACGTCCCTCTTTTTGACTACTTTTACGAGCAGTTCAAGGACCACGGATTCCGTGTGATTGTCGCAGACTACGTCACGGACGACTCCGGTACCGGTATTGTACACCAGTCGCCCGCGTTTGGTGAGGTCGATTTCACCGCTGCCACCGAGGCCGGTATCATCAACGAAAAGAGAACGCCACCCAACCCCGTGGACGACAACGGTAAGTTCACCGAAGAAGTCTCAGAGTTCAAGGGCATCTACGTCAAGGACGCAGACAAGTTAATCATCAAGAAGTTGACGGAAAACGGGCGCATGTTGCTCGCCACGCAAATCAATCACTCGTACCCATTCTGCTGGAGATCCGACACGCCTTTGTTGTACAGAACAGTGCCCGCGTGGTTCGTGCGTATTGGTGAGATTATCCCGCAAATGTTGGAGAACGTGGACAGGACCAACTGGGTGCCCAGCACCATCAAGGAGAAGAGATTCTCCAACTGGATCGCCAACGCCAGAGACTGGAACATCTCCAGAAACAGGTACTGGGGTACGCCTATTCCTTTGTGGGTAAGTGACGACTTCAAGGAGATAGTCTGTGTGGGCTCTATTGAGGAGTTGAAGAAGTTGTCTGGCCGCGACGATATCACCGACATCCACAGAGACAGCATTGACGACATCACCATCCCCTCTCAGCAGGGCAAGGGCACGTTGAGAAGAATCGAGGAGGTGTTTGACTGTTGGTTCGAGTCTGGCGCCATGCCTTTTGCGTCCCAGCACTACCCCTTCGAGAGAAAGGACGTGTTTCACAAGGCGTTCCCCGCGAACTTCATCTCTGAAGGGTTGGACCAGACCAGAGGCTGGTTCTACACGCTTACTGTGTTGGGTACGCACTTGTTCAACACGGCCCCTTACCAGAATGTGATTGTCTCGGGTATTGTGTTGGCCGCTGACGGTAAGAAGATGTCTAAGAGATTGAAGAACTACCCTGACCCCAGCATTGTGTTGGAGAAGTACGGTGCGGACGCCTTGAGATTGTACATGATCAACTCGCCAGTCTTGAAAGCGGAAACCTTGAAGTTTAAGGAGGAGGGCGTCAGAGAAGTTGTTTCCTCGGTGTTGTTGCCTTGGTACAACTCCTTCAAGTTCTTTAAAGACGCTGCCGATGTTTTCAAGAAGGAAAACGGCGTCGACTTTGTGTACGACTCCAGCTTGGTGTCGGAGAATGTCATGGACAAATGGTTGATGGCGTCCGTGCAGTCCTTGGTGAAGTTCGTTCACGAGGAGATGCAGAGCTACAGATTGTACACCGTCGTGCCAAGATTGTTGGCCTTGATCGACAACTTGACCAACTGGTACATCAGATTCAACCGTCGCCGTATCAAGGGTGACAACGAGGGTGACCTCCAGGACACCAAGAAAGGTCTCAACACTTTGGCCGAAGGCTTGTTTATCTTGTGCAGGCTCATGGCTCCATTCACTCCATTTTTGGCTGATGGTATCTACCAGAAGTTGAAGCCTTTCTTCAAGACTGAGGACTTGATCAAGGACAGTGTAAACCCTGGCGCCAAGGCCGTTGAATCTGTCCATTTCTTGGCGTACCCTGCCGTCAGAGAGGAGTTGTTCGACTCCGCTATTGAGTTGGCTGTGTCCAGAATGCAGAAGGTCATTGAATTGGGCCGTAACATCAGAGAGAAGAAGACCATCTCTTTGAAGACTCCTTTGAAGGAGTTGGTCGTTTTGAACTCCGACTCTGGATACTTGAAGGACATCGAGGCCTTGAAGTCTTACATCACCTCTGAGTTGAACGTGAGAAACGTTGTCATCACCTCGGACGAGGAGAAGTACGGTGTGCAGTACACAGCTGTTGCTGACTGGCCTGTTCTTGGTAAGAAGTTGATGAAGGACGCCAAGAGAGTCAAGGCCGCGTTGCCAAAGGTTTCCTCCGACGAGGTCAAGGAATTTTCTAAGACCGGCAAGCTTACTGTCGACGGCATCAACTTGGTCAGCGAGGATTTGCAAGTTCAACGCGGGTTGCCAGAAAAGGAAGTCTCCTCTGGCCACGAGGCCAGGTCCCAGAAAGATGTGTTGATTATCTTGGACATCAACTCATACCCTGAGTTGCAAAGCGAGGGTTTGGCAAGAGAGTTGATCAACCGTATCCAAAGATTGCGTAAGAAGGCAGGCTTGAACGCCACCGACGAAATTGCTGTTCAATACAGCTTGGTGAAGGATACTATCGATCTTGCAAGTGTTATCAAGAACAACGAGGACTTGATCCTCAAATGTACGAAGAGACCATTGAGTACGGTCAACGAAGGTGCCGAGGGCGTGATCATCGATGAGGAGCAATCCATCAATGACACCGTCTTCAACTTGAGATTGTTGAACTTGTGAAAGTGAAGTTGGTGTGAGACACAGCTTGTATTACTTCTCCGGAACACCAGGTACATATTGTGCAGTCTATGTTTATATTAATGCTTAATAGAAAGAGATGAGTAGGAATCGAACAGGTTCACAAGTCAAAAACACTGAGCCCAGCGCCACCTACAATGGCAAAGTACCTATCGAAATGCCCACTGACACAACACCCCGTATCTGCAACAGTAGTGTAAGTGGCAGAGGAACAAACGAGCCCTTCCGTGTAGCTCCATTTGCGAACGATTTGATCAACGGATGTGACAACCACATGTCCATGTTCAACTGGAGAGATGGCCGTGATTGTTGCAGATGCAGCCCTCTCTACAAACGAGTCGATCTCTAGCGAAACAGCCAGGCCTAGGCTTAAAGTTGCGGACACCAAGGAGTTGTCATCCCCTCCGGTGATGATTTTCCAGGTGTGTCCAGAAGGAACCACGGCGAGAGCCTTGACCCCGCTTTGGTGGAACTGCTGCTTAACAATTGGCGCACCAAAGTCAGGAAGGACAGAGGTTAGCTGCGGGTTTTTGCCACCGACGTAGTTGGAAACATCCCAAATTGTCACAACTCCATCTGTGGTACCCGCAACCAAGAGCACTCTGTGATCCGTCGTGATGAACTCGACGTTCAATATGCAAAATGTGCTGTAACTCTGCTGCGCCAAGACAGAAAACAGCCGCTTGTTTTTGTCGTAGAAGAAGATCTTGATTTGCGAGTTGGAGAACCCAGCAGCAATGTAGAACCCATCATCGCATTCCACAGAGGAAAAGTCCATGACTCTCAAGTCAGGATTCCCATCTGCGGTCAGGATTCTCGCTTGCTCGGAAACAGCGATATTGTTGGGCACTTCGCGGTTCAACCTCCATATGATGAGTTCTTCGTTCGCAGCAGAACTGGCAAAGAATTCGTCGTTCAAGAAGTCCACGGCTTGCAAGCCTGACACGTGACTGTTCATGGTCCATTTATACGATATTTCGCGTTGGCGAGAAACATACCCGACTTTGATGGTGGCGTCTTCAGAAGCCAGCGCAAACAACTTAGAGCCGTCGGCCTCATCACCCGGGCAAAGAGCAAGACTCCGGATCTCACGGCCGTGGGTGCCCGTTGAAAGCAAGCCGTTCGCAGAAAGGCCAAATCGGTTATGTGCCTCTTTTGAGATCAAGCTGGAGTTCCGAAGAAAACTGAAGCCGAAGGTGTTTCCAGATTCTTGATGCGTAAACTCCCATTGCCGGTGGGCGCCTCCACAAGGCTCGTGGTCGATTTCGACCTGCTGCGTCTCGTTCCAGACAAAGAAAGACCCGGATCTGAACCCGTACAAAAACAACTGGCCATCCTCATAGAACGCACCCTCGATGAAGCCTTTGGTGAATTTGTTTTGGTGAATGATCTCGTGCTCGAAAGAGGTACCTTTTTTCAGAAGCTTAACCATCAAGTATACGCCATCACGCACAGTCACCATAGCGATGATATGCTTGAACGTGGAATGCACTTTTGAGATGGACGTTACAGAATCGCCCGGGCAAAGCTTCCTAATGAAGTAAGCCGAGGCAGGCGACTGTAGCACATCGTATGCGGCAAAATTGCCGTGTCTTGAGCCCACAAACAAGAACGCGAGATCAGGATCAAAGTACACGGACGTTGGGCTGAACGCACGAGGGTCTGGGTTTTCCACCTCGTAGGTTCTTGAGCAGGAAAGTATGTCATTCTCGAGCGTGAATTCCTTGGCCACAAGCGGATATTTACCCGCAGGACTCACCAAGAGTAAAAGCACATGATCAGATGACGAACAAGACAAGACATTGATTACCTTGACCTCAGACTTATTTTGCACGATCTCGAGATGGACAGGTTGTGGCGACAGCGCCAGAAACCCAAGCACCAAGAGATCACCCGACCTCGTGCAGATCAATACGTGGTTAGCAGGGGCAAAACTGCGCAAAATAGCAAAATCTCTCATGGACGTTGCCTGCTCTTCGGGGACCTCGACCAAGGTCCAGCCATGGGATCTGGTGTGGAAGAATACTCTTCCCAAGCTCGTCATGGCGACGAAACCTTGTATTTTGGGTAGCTTGACAAACTGTTTGAGCACCTCTTTTTTCTCAAAGGTCACCCCACACTGATCCTGGATCTCTCCTACCTCAAAAGTGCTCCTGTCAGACGACTCCGCAGACACGTCAAGCAATCTGACTTTCCCGTCTGCGCCTCCAGTGACTAGACACTGCCAATACTGAGATTCCGCATCCCCACTCCACACGTGCTTACCCTCATGGCAACTATCGAAGCATTTCAATTGGCCGAGAACTGTGCTACTGGATTTGTACTCCCACAAACGCGCGGAGCAGTCTTCGCCGGTGCTAAAGATTTTGACCAGCGTAGAAGATATGTCGTAGAACAGCAACGACCATATACGCGAACCATGGCCCCAGCCGGATGCCAACAACTTTCCATTCTGAAACGAGTATAGTTTGATGGACCGGTCATCCGAGCAGGAAATGACATACCGGGCGTCTTGATCGATTTTGACTGCGAAAATCGATCCCTCATGGTCTGTGAAGTTGTGCATAATTTCTCGTGTACGCATATTCCAGATAAGTACACCGCTCATCACGGTTCCTGCGGCCACATATACGTTTCCGTCGGAGCACCTTTGTATGGAGCCACTGTAAAGAATGGACTTTTCGTTGCAGTGTATTTTTTGGGTAATTTCAAACTCCGTGCCTGCGTTGGAGACCGCTGCTTGAAGAACCTCATTGTGCGAGTTGAGAATAAGAAGCTCCGACGTAACTGAGTAGTCGACGGCCATAATCCACTCGTTGATGGCCTTTTCACAAAAAGTCCTTGTTTGTAGATCCACAACAGCAAACGAGCGCCCTCCGGCCACTGCCACTGCAGACTTATCCAGAGACACAGAAATGTAGTGGATTTTGTTTCTCTTGAAGATGCGCTGCAGCCACACTTGCTGTGCAGACCCAGTAGTGTGGTCAATGCGAAGAAGCCTCAAAAAAGGACCGTATCCTATAAGAATATTCGCCGTGTCGAGAAATTTCACGGCGGTGACTGGGCCATAATGGACGTTTTCTTGGAGCAAAGCCTCCAGTATGGATGACACTGTATTTGCGGGCATTTCAGAGGAAAAAGTTTATGCACGCTCTTACCCAGACACACTTTATAATATAGGATCAACCCAACTGACAGTGAGCTAAAATGCCGGTGTGTGCTATTCCGGATGAAGATTCGCTATTTCTGCAACTCATCTTGCATCTTTACGCTATCTGATGCTTCGGTGCAGTCTGAGTCGAAAAATGGTTAGAGGCGAGGCTGTCTTACTTGCAACCGTGAGGCATTGAATATCTTCTGAGCTTTACCAAAGAGAGAAATAATTCTAGAAGTTCTATTTTGTTGGTCTACAAAAAAGGATTACAGACTACCCAGTTTTACACAGGTAGACAGTAAACAAAAAATAATGATTTCGCCCAGGATCGAACTGGGGACGTTCTGCGTGTTAAGCAGATGCCATAACCAACTAGACCACGAAACCATCTTATATTCTCAGAATGTGAGCTGCTTGTTGGTATAAGCTTGATTGAAGGAGAAAATCAAATCCAAAAAAACTGTCAATTTTGCTAATTTTGAGCAATAAAAGTTGTTTCTATTGACAAGAGAGCATAGATACCTAAGCATAGGCTATTACACAAGGAGGAATGGAAGAAGCGGCACGATTTCTCGGCGTTGCACCTCTTCAACTTTGGGTCGTATGTCCCAATGCACGACATAGTGGGGGACTCCAGTCCCACGCGGTGCCATCTATGCCTAGTTGAAGTGACAAACAACGGACAACTCAACCATACCTACAACGAGTGTGAAACAACTAAATTTTGGTGGAACGAAATAGGTCTAGCAGAGCCCATGAACCTCAAGGAGATGTTGGCCCCAGCTAATACTTCGTACGAACATTTGAGAAAGTTAAACTGGTTTGTTAAGACCGTCAGGAAGGTATACTTCTCCAGACGGCGCGAGTCTCAGGAAGGTGACGCCCTCCAGCCTCTTCTGGTAAGAAAAATGAAGAGATGGTTGCGCGGAACCAACCCCATGGGACGATGACAGAACATGACTAGTTTATGACGATGAACAAATGCGTGCCAAGAGGGCCTGCCTTTGCTGAAGTTCAGCGTGGGGTGGACCGAGTTCGACACTAGGTGC